>JAHWFP010057946.1:9674-32284 GCA_023313725.1 Lithobius niger
TTTTTTGGAGAAAGGAAAAAGGGATTCAAGAGGGTCAACCAGCGGATCAGAAGGATTACCCCGGATAGATGGGGGTAAAGGTGGGCCTTAAGGGCCGGCTAAAGTGTGTGACTAAATTTCGTGAGAAGGGTGGATCTAAAAGGGAGAAGGATTTTTTTTTTTAACTTTAGATTGGCCTTTGGAGAGAAGAAGGGTTCCGGAGGCCATAGTGGTATCCCTTAGCTTTTTTCCGACAAGGGGAGCAGGGTATGTCAGAGGTTGGGAGTGATGAAAGGGGGGAGAGGTCTGAATGTAAGGGGGGCAATGGTGACATCGTTGTCATATTGCCACAATGAAAAGGCTCCGAGATTGTGGGTTTGGGCCGTGGATGAAATGGTTTTCCAGGCGTCTCTGACTAAGTTGTGGCGTTCTTCTTGTTGGAAGTCTGTTGGAGTTGTGGGGGTTTTTGTGACTTCAGGTAGTGGCGGCTCAATACGGGTTACAGGCCTGGAGGGAAGTTCGTGTAGTTTAACACGGGGGTCCAGCGGATGAGAGATGACGGGGTGTAGGAGGGGGCCAGACGCCTTGTAGGAAAGTTTCCATGCTTTTTCGAAAGTGATGCGTGGCAGAAACCAGGGAGAGAATGATTAAGGTTCGGAGAGACCTCAGTGTGGCGGTGGTGGAGAGGAAGTTCTTTTCTTTCTTAGAGCTTGTTGTAAGTTCAATGACGTTATTTGTAGAAGTTGAGTAGAGTTGGTGGACCGTAAATTGTCTATTTCGTTTTTTAGGTCCGCGATTTGTGTCTGTTGGCTTGAAATGTATTTGCCAGGAACGTAAGATGGGCTTCACTCGTTGGCAATTTATCAAGTTGAACCTTGGCCATTTGTTTTGAGTTTGAGTTTATGTTTGATGGTTTTGAAAATCACTTTTTGATCGATTTTCGAAGGTTCTTCCGATTCAGAGCTGAAGAGGGGTAAGGTTGTGGATGGATCGGAAGGCTTGACGGGAAGAAGCAGTTGGGGTTCAACTTCGTCGGAATGGGATGGTGAGAGGCTGTACGAAGGGGACTCAAATGTGGGTGAAAGCATGTAGGTTTCGTCTTTGTTGGGCTTCGTCGGGTTGGGGAGAAGACGGATTGTCGGTGACAATATTGAAGATCAGGGGGTCCTCTTGTTCGACAGGTGCTTCAATTGTTTGAAGGTCAACGATGACTTGACTTGATTCCGTAGTTGGAATGGCTGGGGAATCTGCTGACAATGGGGAGTTTACCCACGATTGTTGCAACATCGGTGTTGCAGTGTGGGAGGAAATTTCGGAGTGACCTGGAGTTGTTGGCAAATTTGAAGATGTTACTGTGGCACATATCTTCTTTTGTATTGGTGCGCTTGGAAACTTGCGAGATCGTTCGAGAATCGTGCGGTTTTGCATTTGTTTCTTGCGTCTTGCAGATAAATGTTGTAGGGCCGAAATGATTTTCCATTCCTCTTAAGGAATTTTTACAGATTGGCCATGAGTTGTCAAAATAGTTGCACAGATGGTGAACTTGACAGACTGAATTAAGAGGGTCTTTCCGATGGGGGTTGTGTAGACCCAGACATTTGCAAGATCCGGGGTCTTGAATCGTTGGGATTCTTCCTGTGCAGGGATCTTTCAAAACGGGTAGAACAGGTTTGATGATCTTCACCATCGTGGAATGTGTGACGTTGCAAGGTGCTAACAAGCCAGAAGAAAAAACGGAGACAAAGCAGTGTGTTTGAGCAGGAAAGGCGGGAACTGGAGGGAGTCTCGTTTCGGAACTCCTAGGTGGGGCTATTGTGACGTCATGACGGCGAATGAGAGGAGTGAAGGTTGAATGGGGAAAAGATTTTTGTCATGGCTGGATAAGGCGGATCAACGGTTGGCACGTTCTTGTTTTCTTTTTTCTTTTTCGGGGAGTCTTGAGAGAGGAAACAAAAGGCGTGGAATAGGCACTGGCGCTATTGGAAAGAACGGAGGAATGGATGACAAGATGGGAGAAAACGAGCTGTTGCAACGGATGGATGACGAGACGGGCTAAAGCGAGTCACAGGATGGTCGAAAGTTGTGTCGGCTGAACCAGCCTGACTGCAGATAATTTCATGGGCGAAATGGGCGAGAGTGGTGCAAGCATGTACCATTAAGGAGATGTCGTCGAGAATGGAGGCGACCATGCGGAAGAACAGAGGGTGCAGCGCCGACCGGAGGGGAGAGCGCCGCAAAGCGATGAGCAAAAGAGCGGCTTCCATCGCAGGGAGATGGGCGAAAACAAAATCCTGGTTGAGAGGTGAGAGACGAGGCGCCGTGTTGGAACTTCTGGAGGAAATTAAAAGCAATGTAGCGGAGAGGTGGCGCGAAGAGGCGCCGTAGAGCTGGGAGACAGGCAGAAGGCTGGCCATGGTGACATGGTGGTTGGCACACGGTGCGGTCGTTAATGGATGACGCGGTCATGAGATCGGCGAAAGGGTGGAGAGGCCGAGAGGACGAGCCGAGGCGAACTTAAGAGACCGGGACGCCGACTGAACTGTTGTGGCAATGGGAAACCCCCAGAGACATGAGGATAAAGGTGAATGATTTCCCCGAGCTGTGAGGGAGAGCAAACGGGATGGAGAAAGGAATTTCAGCGACGTGGTCGCAAAAGTCGGCCAAGAAGAGCCGGGCGATCGACGGACAGCTTGTGCAGAGGACACCGGCGCTGGAAGGAGAAGACAGCGACTCTGGTGTACAGCGGAAGGATGGGCAGACTTGGGGTCAAACGGGAGCGCCGGAAGAATGGTCTGCAGGCAGAGATGGTCGAAAGGCCGAACTCGAGAAGGCAGGTGGAGTTTCCGTGGCTTGCATTGGACGGTGTCGCTGGTGATATGGTCAGAGAACAAATGGAGTGCAGTTTTATTTGAAGGTCGAAAGGTCAGACTGGAGCCAGGAGGAGGTTCTGTCTGGTGTCATGGTGATTGTCTTGGTCCGTCGTAGACATTGTCCCAAGGCTGGGAGGTCGGGGAATGGGTAGCGGAACGGGCCGTTCGTCTTTGAAAGAAAGACATTTCTATATACGGCGACATGACCAACCCGGACTATGCCGGTCGTCCAGCGGTCGACGTGGACGGTTGCGGAGCGGCAGGGGAAAGCACAGCATTCGTGGACGGAGCGATGAGCGAAAGAAAGGTGGGATGTGAGACATCGTGGCAACATCCGACGTGAAGAAGAGCAAAAGGATCTAATCCCAAAGCCTAAGCGTAAGGCGTGCGACGAGGCAACTGCATGAGGAAAGAAGATGGTCGAAAGGACGAGTTGGTCGAAAGGGAAACCCACGGAGTGGTGATGGTTACCTTGAGTTAACCCGCAGGATGTTGGGACCGGGATAGAGTGCGTAGGTCACATGAAGCAGGAAGCAGGAAATAGTCTGCCGTTGGCGACGTAGGCCAACCGGATGAGGCCGGCCGCCCAGTGGCCGTCAAACGGTTGAAGTCAGGAGCGTCAATCCGTAGCTGAGGTAAAAAAGGAGACATGAAAGTCGGCTATAGGCGTGGACGTCGACAGGTGAGGAAGAGCGAGCAGATGGGCGAAAGGGAACGATGGTATGCACCGCAGGACAGGAAAACTTTAAGTTCAAAGCAGCAGAAGAGCTGTCGTCGGGACGACAGCTTGAGACAAAGGGATGATGAGCTTTCCAAGCCGGCATCCTTTATAAGGAGGGCCGCGCATGCGCGGTAGGGTCCCTGAGGCAGCTATTCAAGTCTCAAGAAGCAAGCAGCATCGTTGAGACAACAATGCACAAAATTGACAGGTATTGCACTTTTCCAGCATAAAGAAAGTTTTTTTTTAAAAGGTTGCAGTGAGAGTAGAGAATAAATCCAGCACATGAGGCTAAAAAACCAAAGAGAATGAGCACAGAAGATCAGTTGATAAGCTCCAGAGAATAAATCTCAGATAAAATAATGCATCTGAAGAGCTACAAGTTGAGTGTAACATTAAGTAAAATGCAGTAAACATATACAACATAATGCAAAACTGCAATGCGAATGTGATGACAAAATAAGCAAGTAGGATAACAGTAAGTAAGCTGATAACAAAAACACAACATGGTGAGTAAAGAAGGTAAAAATTGTTCACTTGGCATAAAGCACGAAAGTTTGTCTAGCAAGGTTTTAAAACATGGTGAATCCAAATCTGAAAGCATTTTCTCACCCTAAAAACACACTAAAACAACCTATCTGTAACATTTAACATAAAAGTCAAATCCTTATCGAAGTTCTATTGTCGTTTGAAGAACTTTAAATAAGCTAAAGAATAGCGCAAACGTAGTCCTGAAACATATAAAAGTCGCCGAGTAACCATCCTCGGAAAATGTCGCATTTCTCGTCAATGTGACAGGTTTCCCATTTTTCGACAGTATGTACATACGGTTTCCCTGTGTAGCAAGTCGAACAGCACTGGAATCCCAACTAACACGTCACATATAGTACTGTCTAATCACATGAAAAGTGTGTTTTTGTCAACAAGGGTAGTAAATATGGTTTACTATTATTATGGATTGAGGTGTGGTGTGGCTAGCAGGCAGTGACACTCTTGCTCCAATATTTTTTACTGCAAGACACACTTTTGATTATTTACTGAAGTATTCTTTTGTCCATAACAATTTATTAACCAGCAATCTGGTCCCCTAGTGGAAAGCCATGGTGCCACACTGCCCCGTTTGTTGTCGCATTTAGGCATTTGTTTTTGTTGGAACTCAAAAATTGTTCAACAATGTGTCTTAATATTTCATTAGTAACTGACTTACTAAGTAATCGCAGTACCCTTACCACAGCCTAATGTTTGCCCTTTTTCTGTGCTACGTGCTTCCCCTTTTCCATTGATGCTGTGAAAAGAATTAACAGCGCACAGTTTTCCTGTTAACAGTGCATGTCGCAGTATTTCGTTTGTTACCGATTGTTATTAATCTGCATTAAGGGCCGTTCGCCCTTTATCGTTAACGTGTAAAGAATTACCGTGCTAGCCCATTTTCATTGCTACTGACCAAACAATGATGTTTCTCCCCAATATTTCTATATGGTACTGCTATGAAAAGCATAAACATGCTCGCCCTATCGCATTAATACGATGCGTTTTTATCCATTGTCATAATGACTGCCCCTTTCCCGGTCTGCATCCCAAGACCATGATCATCCAGGTTAAGGAATGATTCTCTACATTTTTTAAGTTTACAATAGTGGCCCAAGATGCTCCAGTAAAAAGTTAGAAATGAATGACCTTGAAACAAGGACACCAAGGTCATTTCCAGTATCATCGTGGGATGCGTCATGGCTGACTTCTTATAGAAATGTGCAGTCAAGTTCAACTCATCTTTTATGTCCTGCATTTTATTTGGAGGGAACCAGACTTTGCCTCACCCTATACATCATACAAACAGCCATCGCTCGGTCTCTAATTAGGTAAAAGATTTGTATTAACCTTGTTACATAAAGCACATCTCCACCTATTCTATCATCAGAACTGGTTATATCCATTTATCTTAATTAGCATTTCAACAACAACGGTTTGAAGTTGAAACCATTATAATACACGCAGAAATATAGTGTCTCGGCGTAAAGTAACATGTATCCACATTTTATCTTACTCAACATTTTAAGGATTACACTGTACATGGTCATGACTGAATTGCCATGCAGAGAAGCCTTACATCCAAAACCTGTCATAATAACGATATATGGAAAATCTGCCAAGGACAGTTACTCAGTGACTTTTATAGATATCGGGACCAAATTTGTGCTATTCTGCAGCTTAGATAAAGGGGCACGTTTTAAACAGCAACAGGAATTCAATAAGAGTCCGACGTTTAGTTGGCCCACTGGGTTTTGATGTGTTTCTGACGTGTTTTAAAAGGGAAACTGTTAGTCAGAAAGAGTGATTTGTTTTAAAATTTGGATTCAGCTTGTCTTATACATTTTTTTCTTGTCCCATCTTAAAACCCTCATATACAAACTTTCATGTTTTCTGCCAAAAATGAACAATTCAGCCAGCATTTTGGCCCATTAGCCACTTCACTAACAAAAATACACCACCAAGTCATGAAACAGGCCAGAAAGTAAACCTAAAACTTCCTGTAATTCAGCGTACAGAGAAGCAAGTTTGTCATTTAAAATGTTATAGTGTAAAAATAAAAGCCAAACTATAAAAATATATGCAAAAAGTGCCAAACTTCAAAAAAAAAATATAGAAGCCATTGAACTATGCAATTAGGGTTGTGCCGATTAATCGTTTAAACGATAATCGTCTTCTTGACGATTAAACGTTTAGTAATTTTCGTTTAATACAAACCGAACTTCCGGCTGCCGATATTTGCGGTATTGGTGTCGGCAACTTTCGCAGAAATATCGATAACTTTGGAACCGATCGAGATTACGACATGTGGTTCACAGGGTTTTGCTCAGGAAATCGCAGAGTATCTTCCTAGCTATGTTTTAACTATGGGTTACTATTTGAATATTTTTTTATTTCAATAATTGTATTGGGACTTTAGCAGAAAACTACACCTTTGATGAAAAATTGGGAATGCAATTTTGGATGTTCAGTTCGGTATTGGTATCTGATCGGTAAAGTTGGTCAACTTTATTTTTTTTTAAATTTTCTGAAACCATTCTGAACACAACCTTTCACATAGCAAACCCATACTCAATATCACTTTGACTTTCCAGATGTCTGATTTACTCTAAAACTAGGAAGAAGAGATTCGTATTTGTCGCGTTAATTATGTTTCACATTATTATCGTTATTTTCCAAGCTGCAGCAGTTTATAAACCGAGACAAAATTTAATATATGAAACCCAAGTTTCAGTAACAATTCCTGCTTTCTTGGTAGCGTTCGAAAGCTGGAAGTCCCAGTTTCCTTGTCCGAGATAATGATGTCCTCAACTTCACTGCCTCTATTCCTTGCATAAACTGCTCCGTTTTTGATGAGCGTTTTGAAAATCCTTTAGTATTGCGACCTCCGATAGGTTCTTTCGTGGAACGAAACCTTTGAATGCGTCGTAACAAATCCTGAAGTGACATCACGTGAAGCGAGTGTTCGGACGGAACAATAAAAATGGAGTGGACTCAAAAGTATTAAACTTTACAAAAAAAAAATTATAGGGGGACGGGGGATTAATCGTTAATTTTTTTTTTAACCTTACGATAAACGTTTAGCCAATTAATCGGAATTTTACAACCCTATATGCAATCACTACTTTTTTTGTTTACTTTATGATAATTTTATCTGCACAGCAGCCAAGCAAAGGTATATTAAGGGTTGTAACTTCAAACAACAACAAAATTGCATCTTAGGCATACGCTCTATGGTGGAACAAGATTATATGACAGCCTACAGCTACACCTAAAAGAGAACATTAACGAAAAGACAAAGTGAGGTAACTTACCTTGTATGCAAGGCAAGCCACTTGTGGCCACTCTTGAGTAAACACCAAGTAGTCCCAGTCGTTTGATACAGATGTTGGAGCAGATCTATGAAGTTAATACAGATATTGAGTAAACAATTTATCATATTTAGTAGGTAGGCAAACTAAGAAACTGTTAATTCTGACTTCATGTAGATGTTAGAAATAATTTGTGATTTTCTTATTTATGCTAATGGTGTTTTGATTTTTGTTTAAAACACATTGACCGGAGTGAAGGGACTCGCCCACCTCCTGTACTATTATTCTTGACGCACACTTCAGTTCTTGTTTTTGTTGTAAGCGGTCTTCTTGGTGCCATTGAGTCTGATGAGGACAGGAGGAGCGGGCGGTTGCGTTCCGCATCGTCTCCCCAGACATTGTTCTTTGTTGTAATTGTAATGCAAGTTGTAATAAACCCCAAGTCGTTGAAGAGCTATCCGGTGAGTTTGGTCTTTGTTGGGAATAATGGCCCAGGCCACCATTATAGTTGGCGCTCAAACGTGACTCGAATCCCTGCGTGAAGTGTTGATAATTATATTAGTTCGGCGGGCGCCACCATTATAGTTGGCGCCTTCAGGTGACTCGAACTCGGTGCTTCAACTGTACTCGAACCTGGATCGATTTTTTTTCCGACGAGCGCGACGAGTTTCATCGGACTCTCGTTTGTGAGCGTGAGTATGAAAAGTGAATTGAAGATTGATTTGATCTTGCTGTTTGAACGTTTTGTGTATTACAGTTCTTCGAATTACTGTGAACGATCTCAACGATTATAGGTTTCATTTTGAACCCTGTGTAGGACTGGTCCCAGGAGACGTTCGAAGCCGTGATCTCACGTGCATGGTTTGGGACTTGAAATTGAACTATATAATATCAGCATGTGTAGGTTATCGTGAATGCCTCAGGATTGCTATGGCTTGAACTGTGTGAACTGCGTGATAATTCAGTGGTGATCGACGAAGGTGTAGTCTAGGTGATGTAGGGCTAGCGTTTTGGAAATTTTATTTTTGTGGCAACTGGATTTACCCTAAAACATGTTTCTTGTGATATGGCAATGTGTAGCGGT
Source organism: Lithobius niger (assembly GCA_023313725.1). Taxonomy (NCBI): domain Eukaryota; kingdom Metazoa; phylum Arthropoda; class Chilopoda; order Lithobiomorpha; family Lithobiidae; genus Lithobius; species Lithobius niger. The sequence goes on from JAHWFP010057946.1 coordinate 18,165, forward strand.
AAATATTTGTCTGTGCTAACCGTGAAAATCCGCGAATAACACTGCTTTGACATCACGTTCACAGAATTTGTGCTCGAATTCCTTTGTTTGGGATGTAGAGCACGCTTTCATGAATGATCTTGCTTGGCTACGCTTGGAGCGTAGGTCACGTGATAGCGATGAGCGGGAAACCTAGGACATTCGAGTGCTTAGCATTGTGATGACGTCACAGAGCGTTCGCATAATGCTTCAACGCGGGTGACGAGAGCGGCGCGGGACTTCCTGTGGGGCTCGGTGCGACGGGTCAACCATCTCAGAGTCCCTGCAACACGAATGCTGCAGCGTTGCTTGCGGATTTTTCAGCGCAAATGTCAAGCATGATCGATGCGAGGCTTAAAATGCAAATGGAAGACTTTGGAAAAACATTGGCTGCACAATTGCAGGCGCAATTTGCGTTGTTGATGTCTACAATTAATGGTGCACCCCCGGTTGCAATAAATTCGTGTGCTGCGAAAAGTGCAGTCGTGTCTTCGACTCCATATGTCACCAGTGCTGTTGCTGTCGCGACTACCAGTGAGGTTGATGCAACTGTGAGTCGTTATCAGGCTCAGTCTGGCCATATTGCCATCGTGCCATTGGCACAGGTGCCCTTTATTTACCACACTTTTGACGCCCCATGGGCAGCCTTGTTTTACCCCTCCCCGAAAAAAAAATGAAATTTTTTCCGGCTGTTGAGCCTCCCTTCAGGCACAAATCCCCTTCTCTCTTTCTCCTTCCTTTTACTTGCATTTTCAACACTTTTGTTAAACTCCACCCCCCCCCCCCCCACCATACAAAAAAAAGACCCATGACATCCAAGAAAGCAGTTCATAAACGCGTCATTCCTTTAAATATATGGTAATACGGTATAATTCAAAGTCAGTAGAATATCAAAATAACCAAAGACTCCTGGGCTCTTCCCTGGACAATGCTTGGGGAGCTAGGAGCGCTCTTTAGACCCGTCAAACTTTAATTCCTGGAAAAATGCGTGTCGCCCCTCCCCCACCATTTTTCTAAATGGCACAGGCGCCCTTTGCTACCCAGTCCGACTCTGGTCGTTATCCGTGATTTCTGCTATACCAAAAGTTAATGCAGATCTCGAGAAATGCAAGGACCGTGCAATTTGTGCCTCAGTTGCGGGAATTCGTGGAGTATGTCATGCTGTAGAGACCACAGAGAAAGCTTCGGTTCTCCAGAACACAAGCAGATGTGTACGAGCAAATTTTTACTCCTTGCTAAAACACAGCATGGAGAGACAATTGCACATGGAATGGTGTGATGCGTCGCAAGTCGTGGACAATGATTTGATTTTGACCAGTGCAGTGATGAATTCCTATTGCAGTCCAACCACAAAGGGTGCAATAATCACTGGTCAGAGTGATGCTGTACTCAATTCTGGCACGGAAACGGTACGCAGAGTTTGGGGACAGAAGGTCTTTCACATGTACTCGGTTCCCAAAAAGAAAGTTTTGTTGACCATCAACCAGCTTCATTCTGTGTGTGGGAGCCACCAGCAGATGTTAAACAGTGATGTGCCCGTGTGTAGCAGCTGGAAGCATCTAGTCCTCCGTGTGTACTCCAGATCAAGGAAGAAATCGCTGTTACGCCATAGATGTGGTTTAGTTCAGTGCAAGTTTTCGAACAACTGCAGTGTTGGTTATCATCCTTCAGCTGATGCTATTTTCGACTACGTAGTGCTGAAATCAACGCTTGTATTGGTCACCCCTTCGCTGGTTAATCACTGGGAAGAGCCATGGATTGTGCGAGGTCAGGTGTGTACGTTACATTTACTGAAGCCAACCGCAGCGATAAACTGTCCGTCGCTTTGGTGGTGACAACAAACTGTCCGTTCTTGGTTTCGTGTTAGCTACAGACAGACGTTACGTTGCAAAAATGTCATTCAAGTGTTGCTTTGACAAACTTTCCGTCTTAGCTGGTTGATAGCACAGCCTACCGGCTACCCTTAAGACCCGTTGGAACAGAGCCAACTTGCTTACGTCCTAGTGTAGTTTTGTATTGTGGGCAAGGTGATCAGCCTACGTGCTTACCCTGAATCCTGGCGTATTTGGTTCACCGCAGTTTAATACCTGGCGTAATATGTCGAGTTGAAATGATTTGCTGATTCAATAACCCCAAAGCCTAGCGTATTACGTGTTTTCTTAAAACCCAATGTTAGGCGAGTCCTGTGCGATTATTTTTTCAGTCGTCAGTAATATGGTTACCGTATAGTCAGTGTTTACTGCATGTTTTATTTTCCTTCTCACAAGAATTGAGAAGGATGTGTATGTCAATGGTTCAGTGTCATAGAATCTTGAAAGTTTGCCTTATGTTTGGTTAGTAATACCCAAGTTGAGGTTGTTATGGTTTTGTTACAGATTTGTATAATGTAGGGACAATAGGCATGGCACATTATGCTTTGGGTTGCATGTTGTTGGTAATCCTATCCTTTGCCGTTGCAGTAGGCCTGCTCTAGATTTGTAGACATCATCATCAATTGCCTTGAGCCTGCAAGTAACACGTTGTTACCAGGGCAATTTAAAAAATGTGTCTCATACAGTTTAGGTGGAAGTGTGGCAAAGTTGTCTGACTTTGGTGATGGAAATTGCTGCTTATCCTGTTAGTTAAGGTGATGGCTTTCACTCCTGTTATCACAATGGTTTTGTTTCAGAGATGTTGATTGTCTTAAAATTTTTTTAATGGCATAGGCTACTACGTGTTGCTGGGCCACTGTGAAGGTTCCTGGCTGCCGGCATTTAGGCCTATGACATTCGTTTTATTTGTCTGTGGTGTGTTCAGTGTAGCCTAGACATTGTGAAAGTAAACGTTCCTTGATTCCATGTTCCGTAAGTATTATAGTACCGTATATCGTTTGTAAAAAAAAAAAAAAGAAAAAAAAGACACATAGTCGAGTTAAGCAATAAGCTAGTGAGGTGACCGTGTCGGTGATTTTCAGATGCTTTGTTACATTGTATATTGGGGGGAAAGGTGGTTAACATTGATGGAATGTTCCCAGTTGTTTGAATTTAATTCTTGGTTTTGTTCGTTCTGCTGTGGAACTAAGGAAAAATAATCCTAAGTTGGTTGACCTGATTATGACTGATTATTTTGAACGATTTCTGGTTTTTGGGGATACTGATATTTTGGGTCACTTTTTCTGCTTCATGTTATTACTCCGTGTTCTGTACCAATTGTCCGGAGGCTAATTTTCTGTTGGGGGGAGTTGAAGAGACTCGCCCGCCTCCTGTATTATTATTGTTGACGCACACCTTAGTTCTTGTTTTTGTTGTAAGCGGCCTTCTTGGCGGCATTAAGTCTGGTGAGAACAGGAGGAGCGGACGGTTGTGTGCCGCATAATCTCCCCAGACATTGTTCTTTGTTGTGATTGTAATGCAAGTTGTAATAAACCTTAAGTCGTTGAAGAGCTATCCAGTGAGTTTGGTCTTTATTGGGAATAATGGCCCAGGCCACCAATATACCGGTTTTGAACCATTTGTCCCGAGTTTTTGTCTCAAACCGAAAGCAAAGGACCAAAATCTAAGACCATGGTTAACGCTGGGACCATGAGACAGTACATCTCATTGGACTACAGGTTAATGACAGAACTGTTACTTATGCAAAATTAAAAATTGTCCAAATTCTACTTCACAAACTTGCAAATTTTCAACTATTTTCTATGAATAGTGTGCTTCATGCAAGAGTCATGAGACTTGCACAAACTTCCCCCACAACACCAACAAACTTTCAAGTTCGCCACTTTCGAGTTTCCCTCTCTTTTACGGTGGACGTTGGATTTCAGTCAGCTATCAAGCTCACTTTCAGAACTGGCTTGCAGTTCACTGATGGAGCTGTTGCTTCTTCATGGGAGGAATATTTGCCAGCTGTTCGTTAGTTTTTCATTCAATTCGATGTGATGGCTAGGAGCCAGAGTGAAGAAGAAGGATTACCAACTCAATAGAAAACAGTTGAAATTGCTCTTAGCCAACATTTAAGTCCAGTTCTAAGGGGTTCCTTACTGGCAAGTAGCAGGAACCCCAATGGGGGTATTCCTCGTTGTCCAAGTTAGCAGAAATCGTCTTGCAAGGACTCAACAAATTTGTCGTCCGCAGTCACCCCTCCCTTAAGATATGGCTAATGTACGTGGATAACGCATTCACTGCGGGCAAGGAGGAGGAACTTGCCAAAGTGGAGACGACATTAATATTCATGGATGCCTGATTTGCAAGTTCATATGCGAGCAGGAGTAAGGAGGACAATTCCCGTTCTTGGACACGGTAGTCAAAAGATGATGCAGGTAAAGCTGGTGTAGGGACCATACGCCCCTAAAAAAAGCTGGGACTCCTACACTGAGACCCGCTGCATCGCTGATTACGAACACTACAAGGTGACACGTAACACTGCCACTGCTCTTATCTGAAAGTCTCGTACTGTGTTTGAGCAAGAACTTGCTAGCGCCACATCTTCCAAGCCAAAGAAATTCTGGGACTACGTCAACAGGAGAAAGCCCCGTCATGTCCCTGTGGGTCCCCAGAAAAACACTCATGGTGCCATTGTCTCTGATCCTTTAGCAAAGGCAAACGAACTGAACCTTTACTTTGGGTCTGTCTTCAAAAGTACCAGTCCTGCCAACAAACCTGCTCTTGGCACCGTTCAAAAAGTAGCAAACACCCTCAGTGTGGTCAATTTTGATACCTCTGACATTCTAAAATTGCTGCAGTCGCTTAACATACATTCTGCGCCTGGACCAGACAACCTACATCCTCTGACCCTAAAGAACTTGGCCCAACTATTAGTCCTGCCTTAGCGCAACTTTTTGCCAAGTCCATGACTGAAGGCACTGTCCCTACGGCCTGGAAACTTGCGCACGTCACACCTATCCACAAAGGTGGATCTAGATCATCTGCGAAGAACTACCGCTCAATCAGTCTTACCAGTATTCCCTGCAAAATCATGGAAAAGATTGTCCATCAACATCATCCATCAAAATCAGTACGGCGGTCTCCCCGGCAGATCAACAACACACAATCTTATCCACTTCCTCGATAAAACTACTGAATGACTCGACAATAAACTTTAAGCTGATGCAGCCTACTTTGACCTTGCCAAGGCATTTGACACCTTGCCACATGTCACATTTCTGGACGTCTTCGTGATGCTGGTTTTTCAGGTGAACTTCTTGCGTGGCTCCCTGCTTTCTTCTCTGAAAGACACCAGAGATGTAGTATGGAGGGGTTTCTCTCTGCTGAAGTTAAAGTACACAGTGGAGTCCCACAGGGCAGTGTGCTTGGCCCACTTCTTTCTTTTTATGAACACCTTGTTTGTACATCTCGACAAAGATAACTGTTTTCCTTGACGATACTAAAATCTTTGCTATCTCTGATGACCCAGTAAGTACAGCTGAACTACAGGCCAATATTTCCAGCATGGTGTCCTGGACTCAATCCATGAACATGGACCTAAATGAAGACAAGTGTGGCGTTGTGAAGTTTGGCATTCAGCACCACAAGGCAAACTATTACTTGGGACCTGGAATTGTCCTCCCAGAAAGGGAACTTCAACGGGACCTGGGAGTGATCATTGATCGCGACTTGAAGTTCTCTGCTCACATTCAAATGGTGACTGCAAAGGCTTACGAGGGCCCTTGCCATCATTCGGACCAGATTCTCGACCCTTACCAGAAAGATATTTCTTTTACTTTACCGCAGTAAGGTACGCAGTATCTTGGAGTATGCGGGCCAGGCCTGGTGGGTCTGCCTCGAAGAAGACCGTGATAAGTTGAAACGTGTCCAGAGACGTGCCACAAAGCTTGTCGCGGGGCTCAAGAACACCTCTTACTTAAACCGTCTTGCAGCGCTCAAGCTTCCAACTCTTGAATATCGACGAGTGAAAGGGGACCTCATTATGACATTCAAGACACTTGCTGGCAAAGATCAAGCCTCAGTTGACTGGTTTACACTCTCCTCTAATCCGGTGACCCGCAACCACGGTGCCAAATTTTTAAACACCGATGCAACACCATCCTTTGTCAGCACACTTTTTCCTTTCGTGTGTTGAACACTTGGAATAAGTTTCCACCACACGTTGTCAGTGCAACCTGTTCTGCAATTTAAGCAGCGCCTTGACACAGTGCTTCCAAATTTTATCAGCCCCTATTGTTACAAGAACTGGTAACTTTGTGGCTCAGTCGGTGCCAAAAGCATTTTGTGCTTCCTGCCGAGAATCTTTCAATTTCAAAAAAAAAATACGCGAAAACGACGCAGACGGAAAGACCCAGCTTCTGGCGGTAATGAAAGGAGAAATTATAAGAATTAGAGGAAGAGTGATGCAAGTAAATGAAGGGACAAAGTAAAAGAAAAACTTCTCCGGTTATACTGTGACCAGCTAAGGCCATCAATGAGGCCATCCGAAGAAGACAAAAAAATGAAAGACCCCCCCCCCCCCCCCCCCTCCCCACACGCACGCACGCACGCGCACACACACACACACACACACACGCGCGCGCGCGCACACACACACGCGCACACACACGCGCGCACACACACACACACCACACACACCACACACACACACACCCCCCCAGCAGAAGTTTTCACTTACCTACCAGGACGTGGGGAGAGGACAAGAAGTGCACTAGGGAAAGTAGATGCTACTTCAGGAACCCCATGTACCTTTGCAAGATGTTCGAAAGGAAGATCGTGGAAAAGAGAAGCACAGAAATAGGAGGAGAAGAAGGAAGAGTAGGAGGAGTGAATAGTCCAAATCCACCGATGGAAGGGCCAAATATGGGGTTTTACAACTAAAAATTGTTTTTATGTATCCTAAAATACTTATCTGTATCTTTTGCTTTCCGTTTTGGAAATACATTTTGGCCCTAAAACTTCACCTTACATTTAACTTCAAATTCTTAAGGCTGATGTTATGGCGCTCCCTAGGTGATGACATCTAGGTCAAATCACAAAATCTGGGCCCGCTTTGTAGATGGTATTTATTCAATGTAGAAAGAGAATGAGATCCAGGAGATACTTCACCTTGTCAACAGGTGGCTCGAGGATATCCAGTTCACCCATGAAGAAGAGATAGATCGCATATTCCCATTTCTGGATTTGTTGGTAACCAGGAAAGACCGAGAAATATTGTATCAACCATACATTAAATCATCTGCTACAGATAGAGGAATACCGTATTCCTCGAGGCACCCCAAACCACAACTTCATTCCATCGTGCAACAGGAAATAGCCTAGAGCTTGCGACGCCACACCTTCATGAAGCTAAGAGAAAGCTAGGGGAAGCTAAGGGATTTCCAGAAAGTCTGCTCAATAAAGCAATTAAACGAGCGACCAGCCACAGCACAAAAGAACGTAGCACCCAGCCTCCTGTAGGAATACTAAAGGAAATAGAGCCTACACGTACAACGCCACCGAAAATCGGACTCACTCACGTCAGAAATGTTTCTGAAACGATCAGCAGGATCCTAAAGAAACATAATTTTCAATGTTATTCTAAAACAATGGCCAACCTTAAAAAGAACTACGAGCCAGCCACAAAGAAATAAATGAGGTGCAGCAAACCACTGAAAACCAAGACGACCCAGAGACAGAGGCTCCACATGATAGAACAACCCCAATTGCTCCCTCAGTAGAACCTGGACACAATTGCAACACCAGAAACAAAAACAAAAAGAAAACTGAGGACAACCTAAACTCAACTAAGGATAAATGGCCCGATAATAAAACACCATCCAATAAACAACAAACCAGACAAATGCAGGCAGAAAACTGCCCAACAACTCCATGGGGAGTGTAATGTGTACCATGTAAGCAATGTGACAGTGTATATATTGGAGAAACCCAGAGAGGCATCGATGTCAGAATTTTAGACCACATCACAGCCCCCAACACACTGAACACAAAAAACGGAATAGCCAATCACTGCGAGTCCACGAGTCACACTATAAACTGGAAGACCATCACAATGATAGTGTCAAACTCAAAAAGAGACAACCATCTGACGGCACTGGAGTCAATTACTATCATAATTGTGGAAAACCAACAAGAAAATCTCATGAATATCCAGCAGCCCTCGCACGTCTTTATCCACCACTTGGTTCATCCCAAACTCCAATCGCAACTGCAAGCAAAATGGCGAAAAGTGTTCTACTCTCACGTCGCTCGCGACCATAAAGATCAGAGTTCAGAAAAGTAACATTTGAACAGACGCAACGTTTAATTTGATGTGAGCCAAGTAGGAAATAACGAAAAGTAGAGAGGGCTGACGAAGACAGACAGCGTAATTCCACACCAAATTGGAAAGAAGAGCGTCTGTCGAAAATTTCCACAACGGAAATTGTCGGATTAACTTTTGAAGTAGTGTTTCTTCGAAATTTTTAACACGATACTAAATCCTCCAGTAAAATTAAAAAATGTACCTTGTAATTTCTAAACAATACGACAGCTGCTTGGGATTTGGACCATTGGAACGCTGGTGAAAAACCTTCAAAATGGTGTACTCAAACGTCAAAATCGGTCGACGAGACGTGAAAAATATCTTCAATTTGGTTTATTTCCGATCTAACTGGATTTTATCTACCGATCCTGATTTCTACCGATACTGCAAATGTCGGTAAGGAATTACGCGACGCATTCTGAATCGGGATCAGCCCAGGCTTACAAAATATGCTTTCAGTTGCTTACAGACTTAACAGACACATGTCTGCTAGTGAAGCCGCCTACTTATCACCAACAATCAATCTTTTCACAATCAGATGCCTCGTTGTTGTGTGGATTTTGGCTCCTATCTATTGACCCATTTCGTCATCTTGATGGTTCCTCAACCCCATGTCCGATTAGGGATTTTTTTTTTTAAACCTTGGTTTGACTCCCTAGCTACTACATGCAAAGTGTGGTTTGGACAGTCCTTGTGGTTTTCGTGGCGCTACGCTCCAACTAATAACTTTAGTAGTACCAGGAGCGGCATAAAAGGAGAAGTCCTCAATACAATTATACCCTTTGTGCCACCGTTCGTACAGAGTCCTGACGCCATGCAACCAGTTGTTAAACTAGTGTCCCTTTTTACTTTTGCAGGAAATGTATATACATTAAAATTAAGCCGTACAAGTGTTTATCTAATAAATACGTGAAAAATATCCCTTGTGCTGCTAATAGTCCAAGCATGTGTCAATTTGCAAGAACTAGAGTTTAAACGAACTTAAGACGAGGAAGGCAGTTTGTTTCTCGATACAAGGCCGACTGGGGTAGAAATTACGTGTCTTGCCTCTGTCCTGACCATGATTTAATGCCATTACGTGTAATTAAGCATAATAATAAGTTTAAATAATTACTATAATTGGCATAAGCCTTATTACGAATTTTCCTTTGAACATCGTTAACGCAATCCAGAGAGAACGACACACAGAAAGGGCGAACGCATACAAATAAAGAGGCTATGGAAAAGAGCAGTGAGACGAGCAATGTGTACAATTGGATTGTGTAACGTGTGTTCAACATAGAAGCCAAACTAGAAGTAGTTAAACCTTATTTAATGCGGCATAATCATGACAAGATTTGGGTTACATTATTACGTTCTTTCTCAACACAAGAATCAACGGGAATAGAAGACCGGGCTCTGAAGCCCTTGACGTTTATATGCTCCGGTTGGATCCAGAGCTCCACCGGACAACCAATCCAGTTCATGGTGACAAAATGTTCACCAATCGTGGCCAACAATACTTGGCCACGTTCTCCTGCACGTCCGCTCATGGTTTTGGCGCAAAACCTGAAAGTTCTTGCCGTTGCACAAGTGATTTTGGCGCCAACAAAAGTCAACCACAACACAACAGCACACAGGTAGGTACGAGGGTGAGCCAATGTCTGTTACACCCCCATACTTCAAGTACTTTTTTGGGATAAAAAAGTCTGGAAAGCACAAGTCAAATTAGGATGCACACACATCAGTTGCAATACAGTGGCTTTGCTTTTTTTTTTTTTTTGTACTCTCCCCCTTACACAAAATGTCGGCTTAGAGTATCAGCATTGGAATTTTTCTTCCCAGCTTTATGACATATCAAATTCATAATCCTGGAGTGCTAGCGACCAACGGAGTAGCCTACCATTCTTTGTACCTTGATTCCTTAACCATACAAGAGGATTGTGATCAGTTAAAATTAAAAATCTTGAGCCTACAATGTAATGTCTTGAGTTTATGGATCGCCCACACCACACAGTAACATTCTTTCTCAATTGTACTGTAAGCTAGCTCTCGTGGATAAAATTTCCTTGAAAGAAACAAGACTGGATGCTCATTGCCGCCATTGTCTTCCTGGCACAAAATCGCTCCCATATCTCGGTCACTCGCGTCTGTTTGAATCAAAAATCTCTTAGAATAATCCGGTGCATGTAATACAGGTTTCTTAGTGATTGCGGCCTTAAGAGCCTGAAACGCGTGTTCACACGCATCATCCCAATCTACCTTTGTAGGTTCGGATGCTTTCAATTTGTCTGTCAAAGGACTAGCAAGCTGAGCAAAGTTAGGTACGCAATGTTGGTAATAGCCTACTAACCCTAATATTGACCTAATTTCCTTCTTAGTTTTAGGCCTATGTAACTGACTAACAGCCAAAACTTTGATGTCCGTAGGGGACCTAACACCACCACCCACTTCATGACCCAAGTAAACAGCATGATCCATACCGAACTGGCATTTTTTTGAATTTATAGTTAGTCCTGCCTTCTGAACTTCCTGAAGGAATTTTAGAGTGTGATTTAGGTGTTCCCCCCATTCCTGAGATTTCACGGCAACATCATCAAGAAATGGTCCTGCAAATTCCCTTACATTTTTGCAAACTTGTTCCATTAATCGTTGGAAGAAAAAAGGAGCATTTTTAGTTTTAAAATTCATCACTAAATACACATAGACTCCTTTATGGGTTATGATAGCTGTCAATTCTCTTGCTCTTGGTGAATTTTGGACTTGCCAAAATCCCCAAACAAGGTCATAAATCGAGATAAATTTAGCTTTACTAGCTTCCTCAACCATTTCCTCTACGAAAGGCATTGGGTATTTTTGTGTTTTAGTACCATCATTTAATAGTGGATAATCTGCTACTGGCCTAGGGTCTTTATCCACCTCCTGAACAATTAGCATAGGAGAGACACATGTGCTTTTGCTCTCACGAATAATCCCTAACTTTAACATTCTGTCTAACTCTGTTTCAATGAGTTGTTTTTGTCTTGGTGAGTAATGGTGCAATGTTGCCTGTTTAATTGGTTCACCTGTTAACTCTAAATCAAATTCAATTAAGTTTGTTCTCCCTGGAGTTATCGAAAATACCCTTGGTACTTGACTAAATACTTGTTTTAGTTCCTCAATCATTTGTGGGGTCATGGTACCTAAGCTTTTAGCCATGCTAATGACTTCCTCTGGACTCAAATACTCACGAGTTTTCCCTTCCCAGATTGGGGTTTCCTCAATTTCTTCAGGTGCTAATATGACATTTACTGCGTCAATTGCATGGAAGTAAGGCTTTAGCATATTCACATGATAAATTGCTAATTTAGTTTTGGCCTTGTGTAAAGCTATTTGGTAATTTACTTCTCCCAGCTTTTTTACTATCGTAAATGGCCCTTTCCAGAATACCTCAAGTTTGTGTTTCCTGTCAGTTTTGAGTACTAATACCTCATCTCCCTCCTTATACTGCCTATCACGGGCCCCTTTATCATAATACTTTTTTGCTTTGGTTTGAGCTTTAAGTGTTGCCTCTTCTGCTAATGCCCTACTGTTTTGAAACCTATTTAGCAAGTTATACACATGTTCAACTACTGTAACATTTACATCTTCATCCTCCCACCTATCTTTAAGTAACTGTAATGGTTCCCTAATGTCGCTACCATACACTAGTTCCGACAGTGTGAAATTTGTGGTTTCATGCACTGAACTACAAATAGCATAGCATACTGCTGGCAAACACTGCTCCCAATCATTTGGATTTTCCAAACACAAAGCCCTTAAAATGTCTTTTAAATTCCTGTGAACTCGTTCTACAGAGTTTGACTGAGGCCTATGAGGAGAACTATGCACAATCTCAATCCCACATTTCTCTAGGAAATAAGTTGTCAGTTGCGAAACAAAAATGCTGCCTTGGTCTGACTGGATAGTTACCGGAAAGCCTATTCGACAAAAAACTTTTAAAAGTTCATCTACAATTGTTTCAGAGTTAGCCACCTTTAAAGCTACTGCTTCTGGAAATTTTGTCGCTGGGCATAACATTGTTAGAATATACCTGAACCCTTGCTGTGTTGGTTTCATTGGTCCTACCACATCAATTATTAAGCGTTTGAACGGTGTACTTACTATTGGAACCTTTACCAATGGCACTTTAGTTACAACACGAGTTTTGCCTATGCGCTGACATGTATCACATTGTTTGACCGCCTGTTCAACTTGTTTACACATCCCAGGCCAGTAAAAGTGCTACTGAATTCTAGCCAAAGTTTTCTTTTTACCTAGGTGTCCCGACCACCCATTTGAATGAGCCACATCAATTATCTGATTTCTGTACTTAAGTGGTATAACCATCTGTTCAAAAACACAGTCTGTATTGTGCTGTTCCCACTGTCTGTACAATATTCCCTTCCTTATAAAAAATTCTGTTGAAGGATTTTTACTCCCCAGAACTGCCTTCCAACACCCTTCTAAGCTCTCATCATTTTTCTGAGCTTCAATTAACTCCACTGTGGATGTCCTAACTAAACTGGTATAATCTGCAGTCAAGGGCGATAGCACACTGCTAATCTTAGCTGCACCATCTACATGTACTTTGGCTTTGGCCCCTGGCTTAGTTAAATCTGGATCGTTACCTACAGATATAACCGTAACTTCAGAAGAATCTGCTAGCCTACTGCTGCTTTTCTGCGTCCCCCTAGCCACATTTTCAAGCTCATCATGTTTTATACCTTCCATTTTACCCTCTTCCCTTAGCCTACCTTCATGAAGTTGTTTGGCCTGTGCCCTAGTAATAACATTACACAATTCTAACTGCTCCTCATTATTCTTGTTCTGAATGCCATGAATTGTTTTGTCAGTTAAAATACAATCAAAATTTCCTGGAAAATAGAGTGAAACTGCTGCCCTAATTTTTACTTTACCACTTGGGGATCGTATCTCCATAACTGCTACTGGTAATGCTGCTGCAGTGGGGAATAATACAGTACTCAACTGAATGAATTCCCCTGTTAGATTTGCTGGGTCTACCAATTCGCTAGCAAAACATTTAGTGTTGCACCAGTGTCTCTCAAATCTCTCAACTGTTTACCTTCCAAATCATAACCTGCTATTATGTTATGGTCCAATTCAGAAAATGTATGTTTACCACGGGGCATGCATAAATTTACAGAAGCTGTACTACGTTTACTTGGGCAATTTTTGACGAGATGAGAAAAATCACCACACTCAAAACACGATCGTTTAGCCTTAAACTGCTTAGAATTACCATTTGTATTTCTAAAACCATGTTGACCTCCAGCCTCATTTGCACTTTGCCCATTACTTGAAGCATTTGTATTTTTAGCATTCTGCTGTCCATTCCCATTCCTATCCACATTCCCATTACTACTATTAGCATTATTTGCCTGCCCATGGCCCACTGTTCCATTGTTTGACCCTGGATTTGTGTTACTGTTACCACTATTACCATTATTGCCCTTGTAATAGTTAAATTTCCTATAGTATGGCCTATTCCCATTTCCCTTGGAATTTTGGTCACTATTCCCTTCACTACTATGGTTATTTTGGGTACCACTCTGACGCCTAGCCATCCATTCATCAGCTAAAGTAGCAACCTGCACTAGGTTTTCTAAATTCCCTTTATCCACTAACCACAGTTTTAACTCAATTGGTTCTTTTTCTAAAAACTGTTTAATTAGCATAAGCTGAACCAACTTATTAAAATCCGTACCACACTTTGCTGTCCTAATCCACTCTGAGTAATATGTTTGGATCATGTATGCAAAATCACTATAAGATTGCTTATGAGTTTTACTTGCATTTCGAAATTTGGTGTGAAGCGACTCGGATGTAAGCTGAAACCTTTGTAAGAGTTGCTGCTTAACCTT
>JAHWFP010057947.1:0-77645 GCA_023313725.1 Lithobius niger
TCAACCAGCACCATACATCGTGTGAGAAGATCTACGAGGCAGACTGATGGCTGAGTGGAATGATGAGGCTGGCAAATCTAGGAGGCTACGGTCGCGTCAAATTTTGAAATAAGATCACAGAGCAGACGATGTGAAAACCAAATTTTTCCGTAGCAGCCTGAAGAATACTATCAAGTGTCGAAATAACATCAAACCTCTTAAAGTACAGCGAAAATTTGCCAAATACAGCCAAATTTGCCAAAATGCACGTCTTAGTCTGGTGTAGGCGTACAATAGTGCTGAGTGGAAGATAAGCATGTTTGTTCCGATTACAGCGTGCACTAGTCCTGCACTTAGTTGTGTGGTTAGAAATTTGTTTTAATTCTGAATTATGGGGGAACGACAAGCTATTGTAGAGAAGTGAAATTTTTGAATACTTGAAGTTATTGCATTGTATTCGGATCACGTTTGAGTCATTGCATAATCGCCGACTTTTTTTTGGTGAAGTAAATGCTCTCTTAGAAAATGGGTAATATTTGATTTACCGGTAACGCCCAACCCTGTTTTTTGCCAAATTGGTCGTAATGGCCCATGGATGGATTTACGGTCATATTCTAGACCCCCTGAGTTCCATTTTGTTCAATCCTAAAATTGGCAATGATTTAGGTAGACTTAGTCAGTTTGTGGCGACGAGGTTTGGCACGATAATCGATCATTCGATAATATTGCGATAAAATTTTTCGTTGATTATCGTATCGCACTTTTTTTTTTATTTATCGAATTATCGTGTGAACCCCAATGCTTTAAAAATTGTCATAACTCAGAAACCGTAATAGCTAGAAACAAGTGGTTTGCGGCGTTTCGTGCAGAATTACAAGGGCTACCCAACCAAGTGTACAATACTGTTGCTAGCCACTTTAGCTGATGGAGAGTTAGTTTAATGCAAACAATATTTAAGTAGCAGCACAACTGTCTACTGGCCAAATAGCGAGTGCCACATAATTCACATTCTTGAAGGTTGCATTGTAGGCTACAGCCAAAGTTTTCTTTAATTAACAAAATTAAAATAGTTATTCCAGCCTCAAAATATGTTTTATCGAGATATTATCGATTATCGCGATAATGTTAAAAATTGTATCAGGATACAAACAATTTTGTATTGTGCCTTCCCTATTGATGATTTATCCCAGAATACTTGCCGAAGTATAAATGTGCATTGTTGTCTAAAATATATGAATATTCATGATACTCGCCCGCCACCAACATAGACCTACCCCGTGTTAGAAATCTTCTCGCACCTCAAGTACTGCACACCCAAGAATCAGAACTTTATGCCACTGTCCGTGACAAGGGGGAAAAAATTGTCTGCACTCATTTGTTTTTATCATATGATTTCCCCCATGTTTACTGGTTTTTATTGAATAGCTTTTCAGTGCTTTTGACCTGTTGATCTTGGTGTGCCACCAATGGGAAGGTCTCGTTGCGACGATTAAAATGGTGTCTTGGAATGTCAAAATCTGTCAAAAATTGACAAAATGGCAGAAATTGGGCCAAAATTGGTCCACGGCGGTCTTAAGCTGTCTGCGACGTATCGTCGCGCATCGCACAGGTTCTGCTATGGGGTTGCATGCATGTGCAGCAAGAGATCATCTCCCTTGTCTGGACGCACTACGAGTTTGTGGCACTGTCCTCTGTGTTTAGCATTTTTTTCCGTTTTTATTTATGTATTTACTTCTTTCCGGAATCTGCCCCCTGGAGTGCGGCACAACCTTACATAGTCCGAAGTAGATGTCCCATCTCCTACAAACAGTTTCAGATGTTAGAAGAGATGCAGCACATGGGTATTCGCGCGGCATCCCATGCTGGCATGATGCACACCACGGCAGCTGCTTGTGTTGAAGCCAACTTTGATCCAGATATTTCTGGATAATTTTCTGCTAAGAAACTTGAACAAGCTTCGGCCTTACTCCACAAAGCTGCTGATGTTTCAATGGAGGCCCTTCATTGGCAAATAAGGATATGGTAAATTCTGTGCTGCACCGTCGGGATGCTGTCCTTGCTTCCCGCTAGCGGACTTCGCCAAGCAAGAATCCATGCATTGGGGACCCTTCCTTTCCACTGTGCTTCCACTCTCTTCGTGGGGTGAAACCTTAAGATAAATCCTTCTTAACGCCGAGTTTAAATCTGCTCCCACAAATCAGCAGTAGCCATCAACCGAAATTCGCCTCCTTCCCGAAGCTCACATCGTCTCCTCCCTTGACACAACCGAAAGACCAAGACCACCTTCTCTAAGTAGGAGTGGAATCCCTTCTGCAGAAGATTGTAATTCAAATTTCTCCCAATTGATCCAAACTTTGTTTTTTCAATCTGATTTTCCTTGTTTCAAAGAAAACGGGAGGATACAAGTCTGTTCTTCAATCTGAAGGTTTTGAATACCTTCATAGAAATGTCAGGTTCCAAGATGAAAACACACTCTTCAATCTGAAATTCTATGAAATCTGGGGAATTGACTGTGGAGGATGCTTTTAAAAGTCAAAAATTTCCATTGCTACACTTACTTTTACAAAAGATAATAACGGACTAAGCTGCAAATGCAACCGGAATATCAAGGACCTTGTGGTCACTAACTACCGTCCGAAGTTAAAACAAAAATATAAATTACTAAAGTTGAAGAGTTAAAAAGTTTAAAACGAATATGATGGCCCGGCTATAGAGGAAGGATAGATGGTATTGGGTTGGGGTCCCGAATGCCTTACCATCAAGGTTAGACCTACCAAGGACACAATTGTGAGGGGAGAAGCCATATCATTGTCAATGTGTCTAAAATAGAAAAAGAAGAAAAAAAACATAGCAGTTTAAAGCTTGGTTTAAACCAATTGTCAAGATAGTCCTGAATCTTGCTAATTTTCGAATACGTTTGTCCTGTAGGCATCTTCAGGGTTCCTAAAGGTAAGTCCTTTTTCTGGCTACATGTTTTTTCTACGTGTTCAGTAAAATACATGTAGCCAGAAAAAGAACTTTCCTTTAGAAGGACTGAAGAAGACTACAGGACAAAAGTATTCGAAAATCAGCAAGATAGAGGACTATCTTTTGTGTCAAAGTAAGCGTAACATTGTAAGTCTTTGACTCTTTTAATAGTAACACAGCATTTCACAGTAGAAATCAAAGTTGCAATGGAATTTTTTGGATGCTTATCTTCATGTTCCACTGCACCAAGCATTCTCCATCTGTCCCGCTTTGTCTTCAGGAAGACAGTTTACCACTTTCGGCTTCTGCAGGCTGGGGTTTCAGATCAACATCCCGTTTCACCTACAAGAAGACCTAAAATTCAGGGGAAGGGTCGGACTGAGCTATTCTTCTTCTTCACAGCCAAGTCTGGTCAGGTGTGACTCCTGCTATGATAGCTTCTTGGATCAGAACTGTCATCTCCTTCGCCTATGAAGAATACAATCCACCCTCACCAGCTGAGAATGTCAAGGTCACTACCCACGAAGTTCGTGCAATCTCTGCATTCTGGTCTACCTACAACTCTGTCCCAATACAGGAAATCCTGCAAGCTGCCTCGTGGAACTGTGCCAGTACATTCACGTTGCATTACCTACGAGACATGTCCTCTCAAGCCACTGCCTTGTCTTCCCTCGACCCTCTTGCTGTCCTCTAGAAGATAAAAGGCAGACGCAAGGCTGGGCACCACCAACTAACTCGGAGACTGACGACGGAAACTATACCCTCCATCGTAGTTATCGAGGCCTAATAGATGCACATTTTTAATTGGGGAGGTATTCTGGGATAAAAGAGTGCGATTTCCCCAACCCTTAGCCTGAATGGGGGAAATCAGATTTTATCCTTGAATACAAACACAATTAACCCACCCTGCCTCCCCTCATTGTTGCCACCGCTGGTGCACTCTGACAATGCTTAGTATGGCACTTGGTGCGTAGAAATATAACAAGGGTATGTTGGTTGTATCTAGGATTTTTCCTTATTTGTCAGGAATATTCGTCTATTTTAGGCACGTAATGCAAATTTTTAACTGGGTAGGTACTCTGGTATAAAAACTAAGGAATGGGAAAATTTCACGTTTTTTGTTAGTTCTAAGACTACAGTAATAGGGCAATTTATAATTGGTTTTAGATGCTACACAACTACACATTACCTACAACGGCAAATGAAAAGACCAGGTCATCCGGGGCAAAAAGTGATGATAACTCAAAGCAGCATAGGGAAGGAAAATCTAAGCGAAGTACCTGTAACCGACAACGCCGGACTATGTCCAAGCCAACAGACGTCAGTGATGAAGGTAAGTAAAGTAATAAATGCAAGAAATAATGAAGTATCGACTAGTATTGAAGTAATACAGCATATAAATATTTTTTAATGTAAATTCTGGTCTAATTAATAGCTAGAAAAAAAATTGATAGAAGGCTACGAAAGTGAAAAGTTTCTTGGACATTTTCTTCTTCCAAAGGTTATGGTCACCAGGCTGCGAATTTCCTAAAGGACTGGAAGGGTATCAAATATAATTTAGCTGTAACTGTTTGCTCTACATACAGCCACATTTTTGGGGTTCTTGTGCATACTTCATGCCTTAACCTGTCTAACAGAGACTATTTTTCAAAATGATTGCAAGATCAATTTAACCTACTTAAGAGTAGAATTATTTGAAAGCTCTCGAATAAAACTTAATTCTGCATTTATTTACTGTAACATCATAATAAGTCACCTTTTTGCTAACATTATCATAAAATTAATAATTTGCAATAGCTGTAAGACAATAAGGGTTGACATGCACCAATTTTTTTAATCTGGATGTTCCCGGGAAAGATTTTTATTTGTGTAGTCTACTTTTCTGTGGTGTATTGATAAAAAAATGCCTTGTATGAACTGAGCTATTACTGAACTACGTTGCGGAAGTCCCACTTAAATGTTTAGAACAATTGTTTGTGTTATCTTGTGGTTAATTTCAAATGTATTTATTCTTCAATTATGTATGTACTTTTAACGGTTTTGCTTTTGAAAATGGGAATTTTGAAAACCGATCATAACTAATCAAAAGCTTATTAAAAAAATGAGATTTAATGTATAAATGCTTGAAATTGTTAAAAAACTTAATAGTGGAATTCAAAGCAGGTGCCAATGCTGCGCTAGCTAATTTTTCCGTAGCAGGAAGTGATATTTTTTTTCTATCTCTCCCCCTCCCTCCCCCCACCGATAATGTTTATCACTCCTAAGTGATGCGTTTTATACCTTCCTCAACGATTAAAAAAAAACTTGTCACAGCAGCGCTTGACGCAGTTATGGGTTCTGCTGTCCTCCTGTAAGTTTCCCTGGATAGGGACTGGCAATTTCTTTAATAACCTCGCTTGACCTAGCCAAAATAGCATTGCGAGTGTTACGGCCACGCGGCTAATTAATAACGACTACCAGAAGGAAGGACGAGTTCAGTGTAGCTTTCACTTCCCGATTGTACATTAAAAAAAGGTAACAAAAAAAATGCATTAACTAAATTCTTTTAGAGGTTTTTACGCCGTATTCAGCCTTGTGTCTCCCCTTCACCCACTTAGCTCCATCTGTTGTTAATACCAGAGAAACATAGTTTTGTATAACTTGTCCTTAATTTGTCTACAGATTCATCGTCAAGCTCTCTTCCGGAAGAACTTGGTGATTGGGCGAAACCTCTAGCAGAGTTATGGCAGTTCAGGCCTCCAAACTTTGAAGCAGAAAAAGAATTCAATTCAGTTTGTTCTGAATCGGAGCCATACTGCAGTATATGCTTGCTTTTTAAAGTGCCACACGTAAGTTCCTTTTTTTTCCCCTGTAATATCCGTAAAAATTGAGAAAAGAACCATTAAAATTATTAAGATTTATTTACTGGCCAAATCTGCATCCATTGATGCGGATTAAGTGTTAGTTGGCTAAACACCCGTACCCATCCAGTGTTGATGGATGGGTCGAAAGAATGCAAAAAGTGAGTCTAGGCCTAGTAGATTTCAAATACATTTTTTGGCTTAATTTTTAGAAAAAACATTTTACGCTTAATAATGCTGTAAGCTTACTAAGAGGCCCAAAACATTTGGAAACCAATTTTTTTCCCGAATAATTGCTCACTTTCAAAGTTCTAGCTAAATCTCTCCGCACACAATTTTGAGATTTTTGCTTCATGAATGCACTGAATTTTTATTTTGACTTTGCTGCAGAAGCATGTTTTCCAACCCAAGAATGTATTGAAGCAAGATTTTTGTTTCTCGGAGGGATCTCTGGTCTTAACTTGATTACGTTACGGGGGATTGTTCTTTATGGATACGAGAGTTGGTTAATCGTACGTGTGAGTGTTGCATATCAAAATGAGCGATGTGTTCTAGCTACAGAAGCGCGTACAAAATCCTGCAAGCTACGGACTAAAACATCATTACGGAAACCATAAACAGTCGGAAATCAATATTAACCTATTCTAGTCCAGTACTTAACTACCATTTTCTGGTTTCTTTATGATTAGTGCTGTAGAAATGACGACAAACATGCGTCTAGCAAGAATGATCTACGAATTGCGGGGTTAAGCTCTTGGATTATAAAATGGGCTAAGCTAATGTTCAAAGTATTAAAGGTTTAACTCGCTCAATTGGTTTTGCACGTCGGCGAATTTTCGATCCTTTCCTCGAACCTTCTTCAGGCCCAATTAAAGTTATACACACTATTTACACATATTCACGACGAATTTCTGAGCACTACATCCCGTCCTTCTTCCAGTGCTCCAGAAATTCGTCATGAATATGTGTAAATAGTGTATATAACTTTAATTGGGTCTAAAGAAGATCGAGGAAAGGATCGAAAATTTGCCGACGTGCAAAACCAGTTGAGTTAAACCTTTAATACTTTGAACATTATGATTACGAAACCTAAACGTAAAATACCCATTTTCAATGGGCTAAACTACTAAGTTATGTGAAAAATATGGGATTACTGACTTCTACACTATTGACTAATACCGTAAATCGCCTAATAAACGCCCTGGCTTTGTTAACGCCCACCCCCCAAAAATGCCTTAAGGTCAGAAATCGTGTAATAGCTTTATTAACGCTCCCCTCTCTCCAATCGTTTTTTTTTTTTTAGTCAATCGTGAAATTGACTAAAAGCTTCAAACGTTTAAAGAAATCAACGTATTGTCCCTTTAAATCTTGGTTGTTCTGCAGCAAAATTAACGAAAGGATTCATAAATTTTACGAAATCAACATTTAATTCAATAAGATTCACGGGAGCATTTGTAATCGCGTGAAAGTCGGCAATAGTAGGCCTATGCGATCGATCGTTGACGTGCGTAATATGGATTCAGTCTAGTGAAAATGCTACATTAAACCCAGATCACGCACGTG
This sequence comes from Lithobius niger, assembly GCA_023313725.1. Taxonomy (NCBI): domain Eukaryota; kingdom Metazoa; phylum Arthropoda; class Chilopoda; order Lithobiomorpha; family Lithobiidae; genus Lithobius; species Lithobius niger. The sequence goes on from JAHWFP010057947.1 coordinate 7,350, forward strand.
AATAATCAACTTTCCCACGATGGATTTTGGCCTAAACGACCACCCAAAAACTTACGTTCAGGTCAGAAATCTTGTAGTAGCTTTGTTAACGCCCCCTCCACTTTTTTATCGATTTAATTTAGTCGCCCATGGGCGTTTAATAGGCGATTTACGGTAATGTTTTATTTTTGAAATCCTTAAGTATTTGAACTGGAGATGCGTCTCCCGTGCTTCTACTAATGGAAAAATTATGCAATGGCGAAATGGCAGTCTCTGTTTTTTGGTAGTGATTTTGACCCCTGTAACGAGGTTCTATTGTACAATCACTACTGGCCACGTGGTGAGTGCTGCCTGTTTCAAATTTGTGACATTTCATTTCAAGTAACGGATAAAAATCGCCATAAGAAAGTGCCTGCATACGACACTTTGTTGATGCCAGTTGAGTTTATGGAGTCCGTTTTTTTTTTTTTTTTTTTTTCAATATATAAAGTGTAGTATAAAAATATTCCATTGATGATTTCCTTCGTATTTCTAGTTACAAGGTCATGAATTTGGTAACAGTTCTGAGGTTGAAAAGAAGCCTACTGTCGGCCTCACAAGGCCACCACAGTCCAACGTTTGGATGCCAGATGCCTGTTTCAACGTTACTGCTGGAAGCAATCCTCCAAGTGGTGCGATCAGCATAATGGATTCAGAAGGGAACAGCCCATTGCTTACGTGCCATGAATGTAAAGTGATGGTTCATGCCAGCTGTTACGGTGTGACCGCGATCTCTTCTAGGGAGCCGTGGACATGTTCTCGCTGTGCAGATCAGAACACAACAGCAGTAAGCAACTTGTTTAGTTTTTTCTTTATTGTTGGGGGAAAGGGTACAGGGCTCGCAGAAGTTTGAAAATGGTAAAATGTTTTCCGTACCTTTGAAATGTTTGAATTTTGGCGTGTGGCGTGGAAAGGTCACTGAAGTTCCTAAAAGTTTGTTGGAAAGGTAACTGAAATACTGTATGTACATTTCAATACTCACAGTTTAAAGAAAAACTTTCACTAAGAAGACAAAACACAATGCCTAGCAAAGCTTTTGAAAATTTGTGTGTTATGTCTTATTATGTTATATGTTATTGTGTGTTATGTCTTCTCAGTGAAAGTAATCTTTTTAAAATTTGCTAGACATTGTGTTATATGTCTTCTTAGTGAAAGTGAGTGTTTTTCTTTTTGAACTCTTCGAACACAAACAAAATTTTTCGATGTACATTTCAGTTTTACACTTAAGTCCCACAATGCTTTTATTTAGTTATTGGCTTAAATTGTTTATTTAAACCTTTGGCAGAAACTTGACCCACTTTTTGCGACAATAAGGCTTTCTTTCTGCAGGATTAGTATTATTGAAATAGCACCATGGTGGATTTTCTGCAGAATCTGCTTTCTGTACACTGCTGTAATGCTATGTGTCTTAGCCGTAGGTAAACACTGACATTTTGTATTGAGGACTAAATTTTGGATATTGGTTCCACCAACAGAAAATTTTGAAAATAATGTTGTTGGTATTAAGTGCTGCGTAGGGGTGTGTGAGTAAGATAATTTTAATTAGACCCGAGCCAAGTTTGCAACAGACAAGTCAAGTATCAAACAGAGTTCAAGTATTTGGTGATCATATTTTGTATTCAAGTTTCTCTTTAAGTTGTTAAGGTTATAACTAAGATAACTGCGTTGGTCGTGGTTTTCTAGTTTTAAGGATATAACTTAAGACATGCTGTTTGAGCGAAGTTATCGTATTTTCACCGGATTCGAGTACGGAACCTAGCAACGATCAGAGTTCTAATACAAGTTGCATACTCGGCTCGAATTTTTAGAGCATTGCACTTCCCTCCTACTGCTGCCTTATGTATTACTGCTGTGCGTTCACCCTTCCGACTTCTGAAGTGTAACTAATAATTAATTGTCTATAAGGATATGTTTTGAAAACCCTGATAACCTTTGTTCCCTAGGAATGTTGTCTGTGCAGTTTACGGGGTGGTGCCCTAAAGCGGACAACAGACGGGCGGTGGGCTCACATGGTTTGTGCCATAGTAGTGAGTGACGTCACCTTCGATAACATCATCACAAAGGAACCAATTGACGTTTCAAGGATTTCTCAGGCCAGAATTAAGCTGGTGAGTTGAATGTTCTTAATGCTGATTTGTGTTTGTTGGTCTGTACAATAGGGTTATGTCGTGTCTTCAAAACATTTGACTGATAAAAAAAAAATGTTTAAACATTTTTGGAAATTCATTAGACTGTTACAAACATCTCATAAAGTGAATACATTTTTAGTAAAAGAATGTGGCGAGTTGGGCTCTGTAATCCACCATATGATGGGACGGAAACTTAATACTGTCACATAATTTGGGAAATTTACCAGTGAATTGTTGCTTTTTAGCTTCAGAAAGTGTCGGGGAAATTACAGCAGTCAATTTTTTTGTAGAAGGGACAGCTCCCTACGTGCAACTGTGGAATCCAAATTTTTTTTTCTTTTTTTGAGAGGTGTCCCAAGTAATTCGATTCCCAACTCAAAATTTTAACTCCCAAAATTCCTTAAAAAAGAAAATGCTTGTCTTTGTTTGTGTCTGGGTTCCCACCAAGCGGAAGAACCTGGAAAACTCTAGTCATTTAAATTATGCTATGTTTGAAACACGAGAAGTTCTGTAATTTTTCTCAAAAAAATCTGGAGGGGTGAAAACAAAGTAAACAGAGTATAAACAAAGTATTTCCCAACTAAAAAGAAACCGTGTTGATTTGAGATGATTTAATTGAAATAGTTTAATTAGCTTATTTTCATTTGATAATGGTACTATCTGATACTAAATACTAAGGCTGTACCGAAACGAACCGAACATGGCCGAACAGAGGGTGTTCGGTTCGGTGTTCGGTCTTTCAAATGTATGATACCAAACCGAACATATTTTCACTTCTAATCGACGGATTTTGATGTTTGAATACACCATTTTGAAGGTTTTTTCGCTAGCTTTCTGTTAGTCCAAACCACAAGTTCCTAGCTCTAACGGTTCAGGAGTTATAAGGGAAAATGTAAAAGTAGTGGAGATTTTTTTTCATGTTTAAACAGAGTTTCAACATCTATGGACTTACAAGTCCATGGGAAAATACCTACATTTGTTAAGAAACTTGTGCTTTGATGAATTTTTGTAAACTGAGCTCTTTTACATTTTAGTTTAAGATAGATTGGTTTGGTACATTTTTGTTCGGTTCGGAAGTGTTCGGTGTTCGGCTTATTTAAGGTTTGTTCGGTTTGGTTCGGTTCGGCTGAAAAATTCTCGTTCGGTACAGCCTTACTAAATACCGATGTCCTGGTCGAAACTTCGACTGACGCTACGGTTTGTTTAATTTGGCTGCTCATCATGGTGACTCACCAATAACTACGCACCACCAAAAGAGTTATAGGTCTTCCAAACTCGCAAATTTTCGATAGTTTTTGTACAACTATCTTCATCAGGCATGAACAGTCTTCCTACCCACCAATGATCACAATGTGAATTTGAATTTCGTGCCACGCCACTGGTCTCCCAGTCTGCCTTGAGATGTCATTCATCCTGGCCGCTGCTGTAGTCGTTCTCGCTCATAGATCTTGACTCGTCAAGTGTTGCTGTAGGGAGAAATCTTTTCCACTGTGCCTTTAGCTTGTCATTCAGTTCATGTTTTTGTTTTTATGCTGGGTCTTGGATGTTTAAAAGTCCCACAGCTTCTTCTTGGCAATTTTGAATTGTGATCGCTTCCAAGACACGGAGGTGTGCCTCCTTAAAAGAGTTCGATTTCAACATTACTTGGGTTCCTTCCCAGTCGATGTCATGGTTGGTCTTAATTTTGTGCACTGCCACTGCACTTCTTCTGTCTATTTTGGTGGTGCGTAGTTATTGGTGAGTCACAACACGGTACTATCTGAGCCCTATGGAACTGGTAAAAGTTACTTCCGAAAATTACGGTAAAAGTCTGACCTCAATAACACTGGAAGACTCTGGTAACTTTATTTCAGTATTTAGTGTGTAATTAGGAATTTTATAGACTGGTTTTCGGGATTTTTGCTTGGTACAAAATAATTTTCAGGATAATTTTTTGTTATGATCACTTTTATGACATCACTCGGTCGTTCAGCAGCATTAAGATTTGCTTCCGAAGAAACAAAGGACTGTTGTTGCTTGCATTTTTAATTACATAAACTGTGTTTTAGAAGTACAGTACGATTTGTTTTTTCTTTTCTTTCAGAAATGTATTTACTGCCAAAATGCAATGAAGAAAAACTGCCAGTCAAGTAGTGCGTGCACTCAGTGTTCATTTGGGAAATGTGCATTGGCCTTCCATGTAACATGTGCCCACGCTGCTGGAATTCCGTTTGAAACGTGTAATTGGCCGTATCTTATTTATGTCACATGTCCAAAGCATGTCAGCAACAAAGACAAGGTAATGCGTTAGCGTCGGTAGTAACATTTACGTTGTAATTACTTTCATTGTTAGGGGTGTTACGATAGCCATACCTGTATTGGTTCAGCATAATCCAATTTCGTCCGATATTTTCAACCGATACTTTACGCCTATAGGCCACAAACTGTATTTTTTTGTTCTGAGGCAAAGTTTCGGCTTTCATTCCTGAATGAATTTTTTAACTTTTTTGTTTTTTAATGTAAATAACCAACCAACACTTGTTTGCAAAAGAAAGTTTAGATTGGAATAATCTTTTTGCATTGCTTCATAATTTTGCTATTTGTATGCGAACTATCAGTATCAGATCGGTTTTGTTGATACTTAGCTTTCCATTTGACCAAAAAAAAAAAAAAAAGTATATCGGTATAGCCCTATTCAGTGGTTAAATCCAAATAATTTCTTCATCCCCATGTTATTTGTGTGATGCTATTTGTAAACTATCTGTTAACCACCTAAGGGATTACATCTAGAATGCTGTGGCGTTTCAGTCTTTGCTAAATGATCTCTTGTTCATCTCGGCACCCAAAATGGCCCTCGACGTTCTTTCCAATTACAATTGGATCATGTGCCCTTACATCACTCATAGGAGTCCGTGAAACGTAAAATGGGATGTTATGTAACTTCTCACCCAATTAAGCTTATGCAAGTATTACTTTAACGCCAAACTCGAGACCTTATTCTGTCGGAAAACAATTCAACACGTTGTTTAACTTGAACTATTGGTCTTAAAAATTCTAAAAAAAAAAAATACTTCAGTTAAACCCCTAATCAGTCATCGTGCTGATAGCCAACGCTCCCATATTAAATTGATAATGACTTACATAATCACAGCCTAACATTTCTCGGATGTGAAACGAAAAAGGCTTTGTCCTGCATAACGATTGTATCAGAAGCGCAACAATACTGCATATAACAATGCCATCTTAAAACAAACGATCAATGTACATAATAAACATAACTGAAATTACATTGTTAGCGTAGTAATTATCTCGTCAAGCAAACTACAACTGAGAAACCACGCAAAAACACACGTTATGTAAAAATGGTTACAACCGTTCCCACGTTTCCTGTTTGTGTTGGTGTAAGGTTACTGTATGTACACAACACGTAATTGACCTGACAACTTACAATTACGATAAGTTACAAATTGACTTCTTGACTTTATCCCCGAATGTGCTTGCAATATTTTGTTATGTCTGCCATGTAAACAAGTAAGCTAACAATCGTAAACTTTGAATTTAGGAAGTTCAGATTTTTACAAGTAACACTTAAATTAAAAAAAGTAAATACTCCATCGTATTTTGTGAATTTTCGATAGGCTGTTGACAAAATGATGGAAAATTTCAGTCCTATCTTCTTCAGGCTCCTACAATAAGTACTTCTTTCTGTTTACATTGTTGTTTTGCTCTTGCTTGCTTCGTTAGCAGACGAAGGTAGCAAGAGAAAAACAACGATGTAAACTGAAGAAGATAGGACTGAAATTTTCCATGTTTTCGTCAACAGCCTATAGAAAATTCGCAAAATATGGTGGAGTATTTCCTTTTTTGAATTTAAGCATGTAAACAAGGTTAGTTGAACAAAACTTTTTAAAGTCTCCTTGAGAAATAAACCTGTTGTACGGAAGAGCCGGTACAATAGGCAAAACAGATGCCGCTACTGCAGCAGGCACAGCAGGTGCCACCACCGTGACAGGCATTACAGTGTTGGTACATACCACCACTATGGCAGGGGTTACAAGTGTTGTTACATAACGAGGAACAGTAACAATGTTTGGCAAATTTCCAATATCTGAATCACTTTCATCACTAGAATCTGAATAAAAACACTTCCAAAGCTGTTGCATTGTCCATCAATCAACGACGACAAAGCATGAGGCACAAGTGAGAGTTCTCACCAACCAGTCGTCTAGCTAAGCGTGGGCCCGAATCTGGTACTGGTGGGGATGACCCAAAGTTTGACAAAGAACGGATGTGAAAACTTGTTGTGCAGAGGCCAAACGATAGGACCTTGAAAATAAAAAAAAAACTTGTGCTCTTGTCACAAAACGGAAGAAATGGAACATCGAGGGATGCAAAGAATGTGGAAGTAGACATATTGTAATTTGCACCATTAGATAGCGCTCGGAAAATCAATTCTGATGGTGTATTCCAATAGTAAACTCCTCCAAAATTTGACCAAGTCTTGGAGTTGTGGTTTGCAAAATAAAATGATACTGCAGTTTTAATGGTGTAGATTTGAAAAAAAAATTGGGGTGATACAGTAGTTCGAGTCATTTTCCCCACAGTTATGTTCGGTAAAATGTAGGTTTACGTGTTAATTTTCGTGCATCCAGTGATCCACATCCTCAGATTGTCTTGAACTATGGTGTCGGGTGCAGACCGAAGGTTTTAAGACCATCTGAGGATGTGTAACGTTGAATCCCCGGAAAGTAAAACTTCTGTTTCACTACTACCCGAAAATACTTCCCTTTAGTTAATGGCTAATTATCGTTTATATTTATGCTCAATCTTCAAAGACCTTAAATTTCACTTTATGAGGCTTCCATAGCGCTCCACTTGAGACGTGCATGCTAACCTCCCAGCATGAGCGCCACCCATCCTCACAATTGTTTGAGCATTCGACATGGACGGTTGCATACTGTGCTCCGTCTACTAAAATGACTTGACGAACTTAGTTGCAACTGCACTCTTCTATGTCGACGAAAACTTACGGCTTGCACCAGAAAACTCCATGTAATAGACATCCGTCATGTCGCAAGTATAGGAGTTGCCATTTTGTCTAATATAACCTAGATCTCAAACTAATAGAGATCTTTAGTGTGTGTGATTTTTAAAAAAAAATCTGTGTTCATCTACCGATATATCTATGGTTGCAATCTATCAGTACTGATCATATTAAGGTCCTGCTTGGTTACTGCATTTGGTTTTAAGCCTGCATATTTCTTTAAAATTTAAATTTTGTTATTGTTTATGGTAATTCAACAGTTTTTTTTATTGAATTCAGTTAACTTCCGGCTCTGATCCGACAAATCTGCCATCCTCTAGGTGCGATCAGTTGAACTTAACAAGTTGAACTTAACAAGTTTAGGGGACCTTCGAAGCTCTCACCCTCCTAAACCTATGTAACCTTGTTTGTGTTAATGTGTTAGATTTTATTTTTGGGATCGACCGAATCCGGATATGAAGCTGGATTTTCAGGACGCGGATTTGATTCAGATTCGGCAACAGTTTTAATGTCCAGCTGAGTAGCTGATTTTTCAATAACTTGTCTAATTTTTAGGCGATATCAACATTCCGAATATACAAGCGTTTTTTCACCAGCTTTCCAATGGAGCTAATTTCAAATAGCTAGCATAAACCATTCAGAAGTTATAAGGCAAAAACCAATGAACAAGTTGCGAAAATATGTACTCAAGTCTCTAAACTTTACTCAATTAATATAATGCTAGTCTGCATAAAATGCAAAGGGCTGAAACAAAGGTTTTATTTTGGATTTGGTTAGAATCCGGATCCGATTCGCCAACTCTTGTAAATTATCTGGGGTAGATCCGGATTTGGTAAAAGTAGATTTGGTCGATCCCTATATATATTTGTAGAGATTTTGACTGGGAATAAATCAGTGTAGTTAAAAAATGTTAACCCGTGTGTAAACATTAATGGCAGCCACCATTATACAGAGTAGTTAAAAAATGTATGGCTTCTTTTATTTTGACAGGAAAATTCACGCAAGCTAAGCGAGGTTGAAATTGGTCAAGAGGTTCTAGCCAAACATCGAAATCTACGTTATTACAAATGTGAAGTTATCGATATCCATGTTCAAGAGGATTACTCGGTTGACTTTGATGATAATTCGTACTCAGAAAATCTGAAGCCGGAAGACATTATGGTAGGTGAATTTAATTTTGTAAGTTGTAAAAGTATGTTGCGAAGCTCGCTATGACTGAGTACATTATAACGAAAAAACACGATTTACCGAAATTTTTTAGCGTATTTGGTTGTCCCTAACTATTTCTGTACAAATTATATACCATTATAATGAAATACATATTACGAAATATATTTCGTAACGAAATAACTTTCCTTCCTCAGCACCACCAGGCTAGCTTTTATTACTAAATCATAACATTTTCGGTATAACTTGGCTCAATAATAGTCAAAATTTTAGTTTGTTTTGGAGCGAAAAAGTTCTGTTGGTCTGATCGCCAGCTCAATCTATTACTCGTGCCAGACAATGCATTGATCGCTTGAGTGAGTCTGGAGAGAAGAGGTTAGCTTTGTTCTTCCATCCTTAGCATCATTAAACCACGTGCGCTACAATGGCAGGCAAACGTAAATGTTTGACATTACAGGAAAAAGTTAAGCTTATTAACCTACGGACTCTTATTTTGTATTAATGCCATTTTTCATTTTCCTGCTTAAAAAAAAAAAACCTGTGGCAAAAACATGGCTGCCATGAACAAGTTGCATGCCTCACGAAAATAAATAAACTAAGTGGTCTAGGAGTATTAAAAAAATCGCAGATGTAATAATTGCATTGTAAATTATTGAGCAGAAATATAATTGGGACAGTATTCCTAAATTTTCATTATTAAAAAAAATTCTAAAATTTGACAAAAAACGCTTACGAACATGTCAACTTGCTGTACTCAGGAAACCTTTGAATGATAATAACCACTGGATATTCTTCCATTACAGCATCTGTTACTGCTTCCGAAATCATTTTTTGATGTTTTAACGTCGTTCAAGTAGTTTAAAGTTGCTTTGTTTCCTCAATATTCACGATTGTTGAACGCGCACTCCCTATTCTTCGTAGGCCGCCATCGAGATCTGCTGCCCGCAAGCAACGTGCTCATGGTAGAGTCTATTGATGTGATGTCACTTATGTGCGGGGCCCCTTCATGAGCAAGGAACACAGGTTTCCCCGCTCTCAAACGATATTACGATGGCGGCCGTGCGTTGTGTCGTACCTGGTTTACGATCGCTTGAATCAAGGGCTATGTCCAGCAAACAAAAGCAATTTAACGTCAGTTTTGGCGACAATGCCTTAGTGCTATAACGGTTATCCGTTTAAACGAAAATTTACGTGTATACGTTTTTCTATATTGCTAAACGATTAACCGAATCTGATTATTTACCTCATAACAGCACAAAGTTTTAATTCAATAAACGTTAGTTTGTGACTTTATTTGGTAGTTAATGTTAAAACTACCAGTATATTAGCTGCTTTTGCTGCATCCAACTTGTTCAGCAGCTGTAAAACCTGAACTGCCGGTTTTTGTGGTGAAATCGAAACCAGCTTCGGTTAGGCTTAAGTCGCGACGGGTCTAACCGCGCTCACCGGAAACGTAGCGGGACACTGCAGAATGGATGAAATATTATCACCACGTAAGCCAATTAAACAATTAAAACTTTTTTTAAACAATTGTCTACAAATTGTTCAAAACAACTAACCACTGGATGGTTAACAAAACTAAATTCCAAAGCGTGCTGACTGATCCGAGATAGTGAAACAGTCGCAAATGTGTGAGGATTTCCCGCGATTCCTGCTTATTTTATTTTATTTAGGCTATTGTTTAACTTTTGTTTTGTTTCAGAATAAATACGATTTGTTTACATAACGTGTGATTCGTGTTGCTTAAATGTTTTTAAAATTAAATTAGTTATACGTAGATATTGAATTTTATGTTTACTTTTTTTTTGTATTAGTTTGTTGCGTTGTTGTTATTAACATTAGATTTTTCATGGTTTTTGGTTAACCGAACGTTTAATTAGGTCATTTTAAACGCTTAGCAAATTACACGGAAACTGCTAGCATTGAAAATTCCATAACGGCTTCTACTCTGAAAGTTCGTCATTCTTGATAATTGACGGTACAGTATTTTGATTCTGAAATTGTGCGTAACAATCTGTTTTCAACAATCAATTATCAAAAAAACTGCTAGCACTACAATGCCTACAAAAACAGCAATTAAAGTAATAAAAAGATGATATTTAATTAAATTAGCCAAAAATATACGCTTCAATACACCTAATTCAATTGGAATTACACCTCCGTTGTAGGGATGGGTCGGTTTCATTTTTTTGGTTTCGGTTTCGGTTTTTACGCCCACAAAATCCGCGGTTTCGGTATAGGTTTTTGCCACCATCCACCCCAACCAGCTATTTATAGTTTTTATTTCATGTAACAATAGTATTACGAGCTTCTAACTACTGCTTTCACTTTCAGCAGCGTCATAGACCATGGTCCTATCTGTGGCACCATTTTCCTCTAATAGTTTCTTTTTAATGATTAGGAGCTCTTGCTATCTTTTATACGTGTAAAATGATACATTTTTTTTTAATTCAAAAAACAAATTAATTTTCGCTTTTTCGAAATCAATGTTTGTACGATTTTCATTATTTTTATGCATTTATACTTTGTAACAGAAATTTGACTTTTTAAATATTTTTCGTTATAATATTACTTTATAACGAAATAAAAAAGGCCCCCATTGAATTCGTTGTAACAAGCTTTAACTGTAACAAGTTAGTTTCATTGAATAGATAAATTAATTTTCATGCGAATTTTCACTGATATTTAGAAGTACTCGTAAAATACACCGTTCGAAAAACCGACACAAAATCCGAATCGGTTTCGGTTTTCAGTTACCACCCCTTCCCTACTCCGTTGTACACGGTTTGATTTTTTTAACAGGGCTTTGGACTTAGCGGACGATGTATCATTCGTCAGGCATTTTAGAAGCTGTTTTGAGACAATATATCGTCGCTTAGGCTTGAAAGGGTTAACCTAGGGCTACAATAAATCAATGTTTGTACGATTTTCATTATTTTTACGCATTTATACTTTATAACAGAAATATGACTTTTTAAATATTTTTCGGTATATTACTTTATAACGAAATAAAAAAGGCCCCCATTGAATTCGTTGTAACAAGCTTTAACTGTAACAAGTTAGTTTCATTGAATAGATAAACTAATTTTCATGCGAATTTTCTTTGATATTTAGAAGTACTCGTAAAATATGTATATATATTTCGCTTATGAGCAGACTTAATGATGATGAGGGATCATGATTAAACAAACAAAGCTTCAACAATCAGCAAGAGGGCTCATTCTTGCCACTTAAGCAAAGAAAAAGGGTGAGCGGCCGACAACGAAATGGATATGCGATCTAACAATTACAAACAAACACCATTGCTTCAGTAATGCTGTCTATTAGAGCCCATTTGAATCAGCGGGAATTAGACCAGCATATGTTACGCCGGGTGCCGGGGAACAACTAATTATGCCATATTACCTTCAAGAGTGAGTGCGTAAATTACGTCACAAAAACTTTGTAAAGAATCGGACCATTTTACTTTGAGTTACAGAAATAACGAGTAAACAAATGACGCTCAAACTCAAAAATGTCAATACTCATTACATCAGTATTGCGAATTTTCGATAGGCATTACCTGAAAATAAATATTTTCAGTCCTCCTGTCTTCGTCAGGCAGCAAGAAACGTGTGAACTACAGTCTACATAATTGTATACACTCTTCAGATGGATCGAATTCAATCGAGAACGATTCAAACTTGACGCGTCTGTGGCCCTCTGTAGTTAGGAGGCCCACGATCATCTCTAAGCTGCGGATGCCATTTAAAGGCGAGTTGTTCTCCAAATCTTCTTCTGACGAGGTATGTAATAGCAGGAAAGGAAGGTCCATGGAGATTCATGAGGGGTGCCCTGCCAATAACTCATGTTCGATAGCAATTAACTCTAACCCCCTCAAGTATCTGTCATTTTTAGAATTGGACACTAGGAGGGTTGATGTTTTGTCCCATGCTACCTTGTGAGCAGTGCCCATGTTGTGCGTCGCGATGCTGCTGGTAACCACTCTGTTACGGGTATCCGCCATTTGTTGCTTTACTCTTTCAACTACGCCCTTGCGTGTCTCCCCAATATATACTTTATCGCACTCACCACATGGGACTCGATACACTCCCTCAGGTATATTGTGGACAGTCCGCAATTCACTTTCTATCTCTTTTTTTCCCAAGTTTGAATCGTTCTCAATTGAATTCGATCCATCTGAAGAGTGCATACAATTATGTAGACTAGTTCACACGTTTCATGCTGCCTGACGAAGATAGGAGGACTGAAAATATTTATTTTCGGGTAATGCCTATCGAAAATTCGCAATACTGTTGTGATGAGTATTGACATTTTTGAGTTTGAGTGTCATTTGTTTACTCGATAAACTTTGTAAGGATGTGTATAGACAAGTAGTTTCCACGATCCCATATTTTCTCAGAATTAGCAGATGCTTTAAAAAAGAACTCTACTAAAAATGAAAAACGGCTTCAATTACAATGAGCGTTAACGGATTCAGTTTGTAATACGCTCAACATAAAAAATGCACAAGACTCAAAACAGCAAAAACTGTAAATATTTTCACGAATTTTCGACAGCTGTGAAAATCTTCATAGGAATTTTTCCTGCTGTCTTCTTCGGGCAATTAAGAAATGTTCACTTCAGTTTCATCACATTGCTCTCATGTAAGCGATCGAGCAGCGCGCGTGGAATACTGTTTCAATATTACCTTCAAGACAGTGAAAATTCTCTATAGTTCGCTTACTTCCACACTAAAGACAGTTTCACATATTCCAAATTTGCAACTGCAGGCTTCTTCAGGCTTTTCGAAGGCAAGTCTTTTTTTCCGGTTATATGCTAGATAAGGAACTATTTTTAGTGTGGAAGTGAGCGAACTATGGAGAATTTTCACTGTCTTGAAAGTAGTATTGAGAGAGTATTTCACAGTAATGAGTGTCATTATTACAGATTTTTTGTGAAGTAATTATGTATTTCCAAGAGCAAATTTGTAGCGTGTACTGAAAGAGTTAGTATCGGCAGCAAGAGCTTATTTTAGACTATAGTGATTTTACAAAATGACTTACCGACATGGCCGTCACCATAGGAACCAACACTCTGGCAGTCATTCTCAGTCTGTCGGAGAAATTTGCAGCAGATCATAGTTCTTATTTTGTAAAATATGTTAAATTTTACATTATTGTACATTCGATCTACTATGTTAAAGGCTCTTCCTTGTTCAGAAATGCCCCCTTAACCTTTCAAACAAAAAGAAAAGCCACATGTAGCCCTATATTTAGTGAGGACATAAATGCTCAAATAAAATAGAAAAATCAGTTGATGGGGCGATGTGGACAGAGACAACGTAAGTGTTGCAACTGACCCTATTCAGCAGCACGATTGGTCTATCATTGGATGCTTGCTGGTCAGTCATGACATTGGGTTGGTCATATTTCAACAAATTAACTCTATATGCACAATTTTGAAAGATCAAGGAAGATAACTCACTATCTTTGCTAATTTTCAAATCATTACTACTGGAGATGTTAAACTCAAGTCGTCCGTCTTCATCAGGCTTTCACACTACTTGCTATCTCGTTCTTGCCGTGAGTGTAAGGAGTGATCAAGACAAAAGTGGTTGGCTCCTGTGATGAGACTGAAAAATGCAAGGAAGATGGTAAAGAGCAAAAGCCAAGGGCTAGTTGGCTTCGTGTCGTTTGTGAAAAGTTCCAAAGGGCTTCCTAACTAAGAAGTGTGTAAGCCACGTTCCGGATGAGAGGAGGACAAATTAAGTGAGCATTTGTGGCAGTGCTTAGAGTGAGGTGTTGGCTAAGATCAAGAATACCAGAGAGGGCGTGTAACGCGTACCATGTGGTGACTGCGATGCTTTATGTATCGGAGAAACAAAGAAAGATATTCGAGCCAGAGTGAAGCAACATATGGTATATACCAGAAATATTGTGAAAACGAATGGCATTGCAGTACATCACATGGAAACACAGCCCAACACCAACTGGAAAGGTAAAAAATCTTCTGGTATCTAATTCCATCAGAGATGTGTATCTTAGAGGACCCTAATCCCTGGCTATTCATCACTAGAGGGGGCAGTGCTGATGCATGTCCAATTCTGCCATTCAGTTCCTGCTGATGGGCGATTTTTTGTGAAAGACTTTGTCACAAATGGCAAACTAATACTGTAGGCAACCAAACCGCCAAATTTGAATCGCACGCAAGTGGTAAGAATGAGGTAGCAAGGAGATAGTGAAAGCCTGATGACGATGGTCGACTGAGTTTAACGTCCACAGTAGCATTGACTGTCGAAAATTCGTGAAGATAATGTATTATCTTCCTTAACTTTAAAAATTATTAAAAGGCTCGGCCGAAACCGATACTCGCGGTATCGGCTAACTGTTTTGGTAAAATATCGGTTTTTGCGATTATCTTTGCCAAAAATTAACCGTTTGTGGTGTTCCAATACACCATTCAACTGTTTTTTTCAAGAGCTTTCCAATGGTGCTATTTTCAGAGTGATAGCTTCAGTCGTTCTCGATTTATTTAACAAAAACGGGTTCCAAAAAACGCACTTTACTGCAGGAAGCTTACTCATAGAGCTTTGAGATGGGAATTTTCCATCAAATTTTGTTTCTGAATATGGAAGAAAGAGAAACATTAACTTTACGGGGAGTAATGCATTGAAGTATCGGCATCAGTATCGGTGAAGAAGCATCAGACCGTATCAGTATCGAATCGGATCGGTGAAAGTTGGTATCGGCCGAGCCTTAGAAATTATGCATGCAGTAGAACCTCCATTATCCAAACTAATTGGGACCAAGGGGTGTTCGAATAATCCAATTTGCATGCAAAACAATGGAATAAAACTTTTAATTTCACTCAATTTTAATGCTAGTGACTGTTCTACTAATGTACAAGACTACTGAAAGAAAAATTTTGTAATGAACTGCTTCCAGAAGCAGAGATAAGGCAAGGTCAGATCGTATTCCTTGTCTGAAAATTGGCTAATTTTGACTGTTTTTTCAAAAATGAGAACAACGCTCGTCATATTACTGGGAAAGTTCGTCACATCTGAGTCACAATTCCGAGAATTATGGAGAAAATTACCGCTAAACTTCCCAACGAAGACACCTTCAATGTCTTGCGAATTTTCAATGACAAACTGCCATCTTCCTCAGGCACAAATTCGTAAGATATTGAAAGTGTCTTCGTTGTGAAGTTTAGCGGTAATATTCTCCATAATTCTCGGAATTGTGACTCACAAATGAGAGTTCTGATAATCTGGATGTATGGAGAGTTGGGGTTCAGATAATCGAGATTCTACATTGAGTTACTGTAGTTTGTTGAAATGTCGAGAAACCTGCAAAGTAAACCTCACAAAATTTTTAGAGCGGTCGTATTTCGAGTCCTGCTGTTCGTTGGCTTTCCTTAGCTTTTTTGTTCATTTGTCATTGTGTTCTGAACCTGCCACTTACACAAAATATAGTCACACTTAGTTAAGATTTAGGGGTAAACATAAGTTCACGTTTACTCAACGTAAGGGTAAACACAAGTTCATAGTTTGTTCACGTATTTATAGTATTTTGGCCTGTTGATATCTCATTGCTCAAGGGAATAACCTGGTGTACTTTTTGAATATCACCCACGCTGTAGGGATTTAAAACAAAATTTTTTTCTTTTAAATTTTCTGCAAAAAAACAAATGTTGAATTCTACAAATTTTGCGACACTAGGTTTGCTTCTTTGAACGTCTGTCATAGTCCACACCACAACTATTTGACGGAATTACAAAATGAAAGAAAAGATGCTGAAGTTCTGCACATGCAGAAAACCTGTCCCTTCCGATTGTGTCATCAATACTGTGCGTTATAATGTTTTCTCCCTCCCTTCTCTTTACAGAACAGGGATTGCGTAAGGTATGGACCACCTGGAATTGGTGAAGTGGTACAAGTCAAGTGGACTGACGGACGAGTATATAAGGGCGAATTCAAAGGAACAACAACTCGTAAACAGTACACCGTAAGTAGGCATTTCTCTAAAAATTGATCTGATGGTGGCTCCCATATCAGGCCTCACAAAACAAAATGTAGGCTTTTCTCACAATTGGGTTTCAAAGGAAAGTGATTTACAGCTCGTTAGTGTACTGCAGTTAGTGTTATTGTATCTCTGGGCCACATACTCATTTTATGCGGAAAACTGTGGGAGCTGCTTTTATTCCTTACTCTAATTGCTTTCCGCTTTCTTACTTACAGTTAAAAGTTTTTAAATTCTTTACATCCTTGTAATTCTTTTTTGGGACGAAAACTCCACCATGAAAGCTGAAGTGTTGACTGTATAGCTCTTATAATTCTGGACGCGGCGCTGCAAACTATTCGCTTCTTGCTATTACTGTACGGTTGCAGAGATATGCAGTAGGAGCTCCCAGCTTTGTTTCAACTCACTGGCTTGGCGTGTAGATCTGATCGCCTTCGAACCTCTAACTTACTTTCTTGATTAATGAAAACATTCTTGGCGAACGACGTTTGTGAAGATAATGGTTAATGCCTCATATCCTTTATAATAGTAGCAATGCTGAGCTGTGACCAGATATTACTACTTGGAAATTTAGGTGTTGCATCTCAAAATTCATCCTGCGCGCGCTGGCAAAAATAACATTCACCGGACTTGAGTTAGCACTAGGGGTGTGCGAGTAATGATTTTAATTCGAACAAAGTAGAGCTTGCAGCAGAAGATTCGAGTATCGAGCCGGGTTCGTGTGTTTACTGAATATAGTTTGTGTGCAAGTTTCTTTTTAATTTATTAACTACGCAAATTCTGCCTACGGACTGTGTGGGTTACTGTGCACATTGTGCAAATGGTTTTCCAGTTTTCAGGATGTAACGTAAAAACGGTTTGAGCTAATGACTTGTAATTTACATCACTGGAAAGCTCTTCTTGTGACAATGAATGTGTATTTGGAATGTCAAATCGGTAAAAAAAAATAGGCGAAGTTACCGCATTTCACCTGATTTGGCTTTTTCGAGTATGGATGCAAACAACGAGCCGAGTTCGAGTGCAAGTGGCATACTCGACTCCGCTCGAATATTTTGAGCATCACACAACCCAGCTAGCACTGCTAAAACCAAATCGCATTCTAATGCCACTGAATAACTGTTCAAAACTATACCAAATCCGTTGTGACCTAACATAAACAATCTAGTTATTGATTATACCTTTCAAGTGCATATAAATATGTGAAATGTTCGTAGCGCTTAGAAAAAGCAACGGAAATTTTGGTGACATAATCCTACGCTGGCTATACTTAAAATCATAGCTCGTTTTAACATTGAATGCCATTAGCTTAGAATTAAAGAAACCAAATGAAACTCAACACACCCAATAAAGAAAAACCTTTTTTTTTTAAGTATAACAAAAGTTTCAGTATTTCATTAGTAACTGGTAGATTAGTATCAGTTGGAAATCCATATCAGTTATTGGGCGCTGGCACAGCCTTACTATAAAGCTTTAATGTAAGTTATTGTCATTAGTTTTATGAACACTAAATAAAAACTTATTTATTATAGGTTGAGTTTGAAGATGGATCTGATCGAACAATCAAGAGAGAAGATCTATACACAGAAGATGAAGAATTACCAAAGAAAGTGAAATCGCGTTTGGTAAGTTATCTTTACTATATGGAGCAATAAGAAAACAAAAATTGTACTTAGTTGGAAAATAGCGTTGGTATTTAAATATTTGAGTATAATCCGATGCCTGAATTGATTATGGATTGTCATCCTAACAGAACTAATACAAATTTAAAATTAGTTAACTACTAATTAGTTCTCTTCAGGTCTTTGACCAGGTTGATGTAATAGGCCCAGCCAAGATGGCGTACCTATCCTCAGAAACAGTGTTTATTGCTTTAAAGGTTGCCATTTACGGTTGCATTCTGCCTTCTAGGCGCTTATACTAGAAGCTAGTAATGGACAGATTGAGACGAACTGAAATTGCCCGATTTTCAACGGTTGATTTTGCCAGTGGTCAAATGCCAAATGGACACCTCTTTTGGTTCAGACGTTTAGAGAAGGAAAATGTAGGAAGTTCAAATTTAGAAATTGAAAGCATCAGAAATTTTAAGAACTCGGTGTTTAGCTCAGTAATTTTTAGCTCGGTATTGATTACCGATACAGTAGACTCTCGGTGTAACGCACCTATGAATAACAAATTTTTTCCTCCGCAAACAATTTAATAGTATTTCAGGACGGAAAGCCAATTCGGTTGGATTAGTGGTGAATCAATATAGATGCTAACTTATTTCTGTGTCAGTGGTATTTCAGGACGGAAAGCCAATTCGGTTGGATTAGCGGTAAATAAATACAGATGCTAACTTATTTCTGTGTCAGTGGTAGAGCTTTTTTAAGATTTTCATCCCCCCAGATTCAGTGTACTGGAATTGTGGTTTGTGCATTGTCAGTGCAGACCCTTGTCCCTGGGCTCAACAAAAGTAATCTTACTACGGATCGTGCAATTAAATTGCACTACTAAAACGTTTTACAGTCATCTTTCTTCAAATAACAAAAGGTAATCAAGATATTAAATTAATTACTGAATAAATAAATACATATCTGACAAGTTCACACAGTAATCAGCACTTGCACTCACAGCACAGTACCTATAAGGCACTGTGAGTGAAATGGTGATTATTGTGTGAACTTGTCAGATTATGTCTTTACCCAAATTTTGTCGGTGCTAGCACCAGCTCGATGGTTGGCTTTGGCCCCTGCTCCGGTGCCACTAGCCGGTGCTCAGCTACGAACCGGCTACGGTCGATCCCTAAATACTGTATAAGCTAGGGATGTGCGATACGCGAAAAATTCGAGCCGAGTATGAAACTTGTACACGAACTCTGCTCGCTACTTGCGTCCATACTCGAATCCGGCGAAAATGTGATAACTTCGCCAATTTTTGACGGATTTTGACATTCCAATATACCAAATCGATCGTCTCGCCTAGAGCTTTCCAGTGATGCAGATTAAAAGTCAATAACTGAAACCACTTTCAAGTTATATCCTTAAAACTAGAAAACCATTTGTTCTTATTATGTTAACAAATTAAAGAGAAACTTGCAAACACAATATTTCCATCAAATACTCGAACTCAGCTCGATACTCGATTCTTCTGCTGCAAACTCTGCTCAGCTCGACTCGAATTAAAATTTTTTACTCACACATCCCTAGTATAAGCAAATAAAACTTTTCCAATCTCGAACATTTTTCAAATAGTGTGAAAATGTAGAATTGTTTTATAATTTGTTGAAAATTGTTGAAAATCTAAAATTGAAAAAATGTTCACGTAGAGTTGAGCTGATGGAAGTGTGCAACAGAAGAGTATAATTCAAGTAATTGGTGACCAGAAAGTGCTCGTCGATACAATGAATGTACTACACTGGAATATTAAATTAACCGGTCAATATCATATTTTAAACGGAATCAATTTTTTCGAGTAAGTCTGCGACTCCTTGTTCAAAATTTGGCCGAGTTATGGAGTTGTGAAAGTTTTAATAAAACAAATTGGGGGGGCGGGGGAAATTGTCTTAAATTCGGGCCAGTATGAAGCACGATTACCCTTTGGTCCAAATTAATTTGGTTAATTTGATAATTGAGATTCTACTGTACTTGACTTAATTATTGATAATGTGTCTGCAATACATTTGAATTTTAAATTGGTACCAGAAATGGCATTACTTTTAAGGCATTAAAAAAATCCTGATTTACAGTATTTTTAAGGCATGGCCAATAATCATAAAAGACTGGAAATAATATTGTCATAGCGTTAGGCGTCATAAAGGAATGCATACTAAATTGTATTTTATGAACAATTGTTGGTATACTTTTTGTTACTGCATTTTACTCTTGTTGTCGATTACTTATGTTCCCGTATGTGCATGTCATTTTTCTGCATGTGCTGCTCTTTTTTGACGATGGTTTCAGTACCTTGCTCACTGTACTGTGGTTTAAATGATGATGATAATAATTATAATAATAATGATAGTAAAAACAATAACAATATATTAATGCCAGTACTCACAACTGCTAGTAAACTACTACTCACCGGATATGATGGGTACATCGTGCAAGTGGGAGAGTTGCATTACTACTATTCCAAGTGAAGTGAATTTGTTCACAAGCAGAGAGTTAGTGCGTCCATAATAGTTAATATTTATGTTCGTCTCGCAGGTCGGTTGTTCCCGAAGAAGTGTACCTACAATTAGCAGCAGGATAGACATGATCGTGAATGCTGAAAAGTGATGAAATGTGCTAGAGGATATGTTTCAGTCTGTAACACATGATGGCGTTAACACGCGCTCCTAAAAATTAATTATATTAAATGTAGGTAATATGAGTGAATCATAATTTTTAACAGAAATACTGTGTTCAATGTAGAAATAGTTGAAACAGAGTTTGTAAATAGTTTTTAATCGATCAAATTTAAAAAAAATAAAAAATGAATGATGTTTACTTCTTTTGATAGGCCTCTTTTTAAGTGCTAATTACACTATTCAATTTAAGAAAAAAAACTAAAAAACCTACGAAAAGAAAATACAGAAAATAAATTCGTAAAAATGCTTACTAAGGTTGTTTGTCGCCCAATTTCACAACAAAGATCACCACAAAGTCTTGGCAAATTTTCGACAGCTAGCTTCATCAGGCACAACGTTTTAAAAATTTTCGCACTTCCTATATCTCCACAACAAGCAGTCACCTTAGTCTTTTCGAATTTAGCCGGCAACACATCTGTACTTGGAAAGCCGTAGGCCTTTCTCCGTCTTTCCAGCTCCTACTGAAGTCATGGCCCACTAAGTGGGAAATTCTTGGATATACAGGCCCTTGTACTTTCATCAGCTTCGCTCCTTTCTTATCATGCTGCTCGATGACAATGGACTCCAAGCATTGGAGGTGAGGGTCACAGGTTGAATTTGATCTCGGTAGCATCCTCATTTTCTTCCTGTCAATCTCTCGTGTTATCTAGCCTTGCAGTGGACTGCAATGCTGTTGTCTACTGCCTCACTCCTCACATTAGCCATCTGCTGAGCTACTCTGGTGCGAACTCTTTTCCTGGTCTTTCCAATGTACGCGGCATTGTACACGGAAGGCGGTATACAGCTTCTTTGGTGTTCCTTACAGGAACCAGACCGTCATCGTCTTTCGCATTTTGTGTTCCTACTCTTTCGTTCTTCTTGGCGTTAACTCTCCTTCCAATTGTCCTCTTTTCCAAGCCTCCTGGAAGGAACACCAAGGAAGCCGTGTATATCGCGTTTCTTGCAGTGATTGTGATGCCGAGTACGTTGGAACGTTCCAGAAAGGAGTTCGCACCAGAGTAGCTCAGCACATGGCTAATGTGAGGAATGAGGCAGCAGACAACAGCATCGCAGTCCACCGAAAGGCTGCACAACACGAGATTGACTGGAAGAAAACGAGGATGCTACCGAGATCAAATTTGACCCGTGATCCCCACTTCCGATGCTCGGAGTTCATCGCCCTCCAGCTACATGAGCAGAAATGAGCGAAGATGAAAGTTTGTAAGAAGAAGAAAAAAGAGTGTACAAGGGCGTGCATATCCAAGAATTTCCCATTTAGTGGGCTATGACTTGTGTGATCAACTAACTCGTCAGTAGGAGCTGGAAAGAGGGAGAAAGGCTGATTTGAAAACACAAAGGTGACTGCATGTTGTGGAGATGTAAGAAGTCCGAACTTTTTTAAACCTTGTGCCTGATACAGACAACTTGTCGAAAATTTGCGAGTCTTTGTCTTGGTCTTTGCTGTGAAAGTGGGCTACAAACGAACTTAGTAAGCATTTTTACGAATATTGCATGTTTCACAGTACAAATTCTAACGATCTTTATCGAGGAAATAAATGCATACCCATACATGTCCGAAGCTGTGTGGTATCTATAATAGCAGAAAGTTTTTTTTTCTGACCATGCTGACCATGCAGCATGCAGTCGCTCACATGCAAAAAAACAAACTGCTTGTTCCTGAAAATTCTCGTATGCAGTCCAGAAACCCAGAATTATATAAAATTATGTAAATTGCATACATATTTTTCTGTTCTTGTAATATATTTGTATAGTACTAAGAAGAAAAAAGAAAAAATTTCCTACGTACGTAAAACTCCAGAAAACTGCTGAGTTGTGATATTTTTATAAATTTTTAAGGCGACATACCAGTACAATTGTATTTGTTAGGTTTTAGTTTGAATTTTCTACACAAGTTTCGAGTATAGCAGTATATATGAAGTACTTGTGGTTTTAATAACAAAAAAAATTAGATAGTTGTTAGCTGTATGGTGTTTGGCATAAGCATCTTCGTCAATCCTTGCAATAATACTACTTTTTACTTAACACAACCTTATGACTGCTTGCCAATTATCATGGCAATTGTAGCAAATACTGCTAATTCGCTGACCATGGGGAGAGCAACCTATACCCTGGGTGCCTGTCTGTAATAGTAAATGGACAACCCTACTGTACCAATCCACAGCATACATTTTCTTCGTAAAATCGTCCTCGCTATGTTAACAAATGGGACTCCTTTGCTTTTGCAACATTTGATCGTCCTAACTCTGCATATTTAAATATTAAATTAGCAAAAATTACATCCTAGCTGCACCCGTCTTTCCTCGATCTTTCGCATATACCTAGCGGCCAATACATCATTAATCCTCATTCTCCCCTCCCCCTCAGGTATTCTAACCTGAACTACCGAAGGAGTGGCGTATTTAGCGAGGACGGTGAAGTTTAAACCTAATGGATAGCATGACGGTGGATTTAGGCCTAACTGGGTGCGCGTTTGGTGGCCTTTCGGTGAGTTGAACCAAAAAACAAGTCTATTTCTGCTTTGCTAGGTAAAAAAAAAAAAGTTCGAGGCTGAATAATACTGGCTTTGAGGGAAAATGTTAGTCATGCGTTAACTTGTTGAAAGAGTTGCATGATAGCTCATTGAGAATTTTACGATAACCTATGGAGACAATGGCATACGAAGCCAACCATACTAGCGCCTGTTAGAAGGAGAGTAGAGTGATGGATAGATGGTATGTGTGGGAACGCTGTGGATCGCTCCATATTGGTGACCGAAGGAACAGCCAGAGGGCACATTCTGCAGTGTGTAGTGGTCGGCGAGAAGTTTTGATCAAGTTGGCTCATAACATTATCTGATTCGAAACTTTGGAGATCTAATCAGTGCTTTATTCATCCATGATTGAATTGTGTTTTGAGCATAACTAACAGTCGTTGGAAAAATGAATGTGTTAGTTATACGATAACCTGTTAAAATAAAAGTCCTGCAGTACCGAGCAAAAACAGTAAACAGCAATAGCATGACAGACCTCTGTGAGAGCAGAGGCAACTTTACTGTGAAAGTGCAGTATTTACCCTATTTAGACCTCATTTGACACTGCACCAGGAATTGTCGGTGCCAAACCCACACTGTGCACTCTATTGGTAAGTAGCGTGTGAAATGCTTTGGTAACTAAGCCTAATGGTGCCAGCGAAATGAGCCATTTGGGTGCTGACCTTGCTCGATGTGATGAATCCTTGAGTGGGAAATGAATAGTAAATTCTAGAATGATATAAGGAACATGCATAGCGTGGTGATTTGTCAGTGACAGAAAATAAGTAGATAGTGGCCAATGAGGGCTACAGAAAGGGAGGTGGTTAAAACTAGTTCATTTTGCCCCTTGTACTCCGATTCTACCAAAATTGTAAAATAAAAATTCTGTATTAAGTACAGTGGATGTTACTACGGCATTAGTGGTTCCGAGTTACGACGTTGCCACCTTGAAAGGTGCGATTTTCTTAAGGGCTATTATCAAAATGTTGGCGAGTGCTACGCACTTTTTGCATCTATTGCTGCTGCTGAATGAGGAGTGGCTAGGTGTGTCAGCAGAATTGTTGGTCCACTGTACTGCCTCGTAGAATACTGTCTGGCGTTTCCTTGCAGTAGATTTTTTGAGGCATGCTCAGTAAATGATTACTGGGGCTAGTGGCGGTGATGCCTGGTAGGGCATGGTTACGGCCTCTATTAAACGGGAGTTTTGTGACTCCTCGAGAAGGTCCCACAGTCAATGATGGCGGGTCCTCAAGGCGACCGGCTGCCTTTGCTTTCTTTATTCGTAAAAATTGCCCATGTTTTACGACAAAATGGTTTATAAGAACTCCTGTATGCTTTCCCATGGGAAAACGAAAGCAGACGGGTAGGTCTGGTGACCCACTCAGATGAAGTCTCTTGCGAGGGTCTTGCGAGGATTTGGACTGGTGGGCCGAGTCTCTGAGTCGCCCAGTGGTAGCAAAATCCTGGGACTCGATGGAGGCCGCAGTGGTGGTGACAACGGACGCTTCGGACATGGGCTGGGGAGCGGCTACAGGGGATTCGCAGGCACATGAAAGATCGCTGCCTGGGGAGGCTGCTTTGCATATAAATGCGAGAGAATTGTTAGCGATGCTGAAAGCGCTAGACG
Organism: Lithobius niger; assembly: GCA_023313725.1. Classification (NCBI taxonomy): domain Eukaryota; kingdom Metazoa; phylum Arthropoda; class Chilopoda; order Lithobiomorpha; family Lithobiidae; genus Lithobius; species Lithobius niger. The sequence continues at coordinate 32,153 of JAHWFP010057947.1, forward strand.
TATTTGGAGACCTGGTCAGGAAACGTGTCGTAGGAATCCTTTAATGTAGTGGCCGTGTCATATGTGAACCATCAAGGGGGGACTAAGTCCCAGGTGCTCAACGCTATGGTCCGTAGTCTAGGCAGTGTAGACGTCAGCTGGATTGTGTGGTACAGGCGGCATTTATGCCGGGGAAGCTGAATGTGACAGCGGATGGTCTGTCTCAGAATTTCTGGGACAGATTTGACCGATTGTGTACTGCGGCGTTTCGGAAGATTCGTTGTTGGTTTGGTACGCCAGGCGTGGATGTGTTCGCATCGCAGGCGACGGCCCAATTCCAGCGATGTGGGTCGTGGGGGCGCTGCCCAGGGGCAGAGTTAGTGGATACGTTCAGTGTAAACTGGGGGGCCGTTCTTTCCGTACCTTTTTTCCCTGTGTCCTTTAATCGGACGTTGCGTGGACAAACTCGTTGTGGAGCGAGTAAAGTGGGCGGTACTTGTGATGCCGGACTGGCGGTGTGCAGCGTGGTGCGTCAGACTTATTGCCTGGGCCAAGGAGGGTCCGTATCTCTTGAGGGGCACAGGGGCCCTCCTCTGGGACCCTTAATTGGACGCCAAAGTGGCGGATGAGTGGGGTCCCTGGTTGGTCTGGGGTGTAGGTACAGGTTAATTACCAAGTGGGACCAAGGTCGCCACAGCTGTCTTCGGAGCGATTCCGAGTTTAGTACACTGCTTTCTAATCTATCCCATTATTGTAACACAGTGAAGAGGAATCTGCGATGAAGAAATGAAGATTCTCCCAGAGAACTTGTTCTCGCCTGGAGAATCCTAAGTTCTCCAAGTCGAATCCAACGAAACTGTGTTACAAACACGGCCTGCCCGCCTCCCTGCACGGAATCGAGCATTCACAGCAAGGAAAGAGTGGATGGACTCGAGCAGGGTAGGGGGAAGTGGGATAGAGACGGAAGTGACGTAATTTTTGCATAAATGACTGCATTAATGAGCTAAAAATGCGCTGCCAGTGGACGTAGGTGCCCTCGCTTAGGACTGGACTGCCATTGGGCGTAGGTTGGCCCTCGTGTTCGGGGTTTGCCTGAGTACCTTTGGTATGTGGAACCTTTCCAAATGCTGTGTGCTGGGACTGTGTCTTGGTAGCTGTGCATAGTACCTGTGTGCTGTAGTTGTTGATACTTGCCTGTTGCGTACACAAGCTGTGCTGGAGGAAGTTGCCTCGGTGTCCCAGGATGGAACTGGGACTGCTAGGTAGTTTTCCTTCACTGTATTAGTAGAAGGTATCCCCATTTCCTGGCGAGGTGCGTGTGGCAGTGTATGAAGGGGAAGGGTCTTCCTTGTAAGCTGTGGATAAGTTATAAGGCTGGCCTGTGCCACGTTTAATTCTATCCCATTTGTTAACACAGCGTGGAGAATTTTACTAAGGATATTTGGTAATTCTACTAGAGAACATGTTCCTCTCAACAGAATTGAAGTTCTCTAGATTAGAATCTGACGAAGCTGTGTTAACTTCGACTTCCTGCTGCCTCCCTAGCATGGTGTAACACGCCACAAAAGAGAAGTGGTGGATATACGCTTGGGAGTGGGGCAGAAAGGGTGCAGATACGAAATTTTTTTTTCATACTTATTATTTAAGTACTGTGTATGTAAACTAAGACGATGAAATGTGCCGAGTGCATCATTGTATTCTACTCTGAGAACCTCCAATTTTCGCACAAGAACAAGTTCTCTGGTTAAATTGCTAATTATTCAGGAAAAAAACATAACTTTTAATTGCATAAGGTCTGAGGTTAGGAAGAAATTTATAATGCTGCGCAAACGGCACAAATTTTGCTAAGGGAAGTCGGCAAAATTTATTTTTTCTGAATATTTCCTTACACTCTACATTCCAAAACAAATAGCCTAAAACCCAACTTTCAAGCCATCCACTGTACAACTGCATATGTTGTACTGAAAAGAATTAAAAAAACAAAAAGGTTGAATTGAACCCAGTGAAACTAAGTCTATTGTGATTTAAGAAAGAAAAAAATAAATACAGTAAAGACGACGACATACATTATGCATTGTTTAGTTTGTTCTTGTTTTCGAAGGTCAGTGGCCTCATATTGGGTATCTCGAGAGAACGGACTAGGACAGACTTAAATAATGTAGGCTCTACTAATCTTATAAAATTTTTTAAAATTTAACTATAGTCCTTGTAATGCAGGACAGTAGAAAATAAACAGAAAAATTATGCTGAATTATGCTTGAGCAGGAGATAGTCTTGGGTTTAGATGTGTAAAACGCGTTTGTGCTGACTGCGTAAAGTTTGTCCATCCTCCATTGAAGGGAATCCCCACATGAATGGTAGAAAAGGTGAGGTTAAAAACGCTTTAGGATCTCAGGCTGGTACTTTCCGGTTTTTTAGTTATCTGTTGAACCGGTTTTTTTCCCGGTCGGTTACACGAAAACCGTTTTCCCGTTTTCAGCAAAAAATACACCAAAAAAATTTCACCCCTGTGTAATACATTATTAAAAAACAAAGCTGAAAAAAAATATGATTTAGGCCTTGGACAAGCACAATTATTGACTACATGTTGCATTTTGGGATTTAAACTAGAAGAAAGTTGACGTTGATAAATTTAAGTACTTACTTTTATCAAGAATTTTGACTTTATGTAGCTTTAAAATTTCTACAAGATGGCTTAGGCCTATTTACGACAACGTAAGCCAAAAACAAAACAACAAAATTTAACAACGTTTTCGTTAATGTTCCATTCATTTCAAATTATGAGCCAGAAAAATTAGCATGTTTGCGTTTTCGGGAGCAACGTATTTCGTTTACGTGTTATGACGCCGCTTTCCTGCCGTTCGCGCTAGGTATAGACGAGTCCACTTCTCCATGACGCTGGGAGGGCAGATGCTGGCCAGCTTGTATTTAACTGCTTCGTGTACGCGCTGGCGATTAGCAGTTTGTTTCAAAGAAAAGCAGCTTCGATGGGACAACAAGCCCATGCGGATTATTTCTAAATAAGCTGCCCCCTATCCACCCCGATTTTCTACTATCACTGATTTTGAGTGTTTAGATTAGTAGGCCTAAATCTTGGCTATTTTTGGCTCGTTCACCGCGGGTTTTGAATGGTGCACGCAGCAAACATTTTTCGGATATGGGTTTTATAAACCGTGTAACCGAACGTGGAACGGTTTCCGGTTAACCGTGTAACCGATCCCAGCCCTATTAGGAATTTACCTTACTAAATGTAGGTCACAAAGCTATCGAGAAATGGGTTAAACACTAAAATAGTTCATTCTAGTGCTTTATATGTAATCATATCCCAGAGTAAAGTGAGCAAGGTCAAAGTAACAGTTGCATGATTTAGTACGAACCCCCCTCCCTCCCTTTCAGTTTTGTTCTAATTAGTTGTCGGCTGCTGCTTAGTTTAATTATCTTTTCATTGTACCTTGATTCACTTGATCCCAATATCTCCCTCCAATGCCTGCTTTATTCCCCTCATTGCTCTGCAACACTTAAAAGTTGTCCATTCAGCAAATTTAAATCCGTTGTTTTCTCAATTTGTCCGGTGCTGCTCTTCATCATGCAGTCTTCAAAATTGCCCTCAGGACACAGACAGTAAACCACCCCCGCTAATTATTAACTACACTGCCAAATAATAATTAGCCAGCCTTCCCCCTAAACTGAACGCCTGCCCGCCGCAATCTAAAAAGGAATCCATCGCAGAGCAGCCATGCACAAATTTTGCAACAGTTGGTTTAAAGAAGCTGCCTTTGTTTAGTCAACAGCTACCGAGATGAGGCATACGGAACTCTTCGTCGACACGGAGAAATTTGTTGGTGGGAAGCGGCATCGCATCGTGAACACCAAGTACACAGCAGACTCGATCACAGCATTATAATAATAACGATTATTGTAATATTTTTGTGTGCCTGACCGAAGCTGACTGCGAACAGCTCATTTCTGGACGATAACTACACGTGTGCAAGTAAGCGTAGCCTAACAATAATTGCCAGAATGGTTAACTGACATGTGCTTTGCGATAGAATGTGAATTAGTTTGCTGACAAGATGTACATTATGAAGAAATTTACGTGCTGCGACGACAAACTTATGGAGATTTGGTGATTGTGGTTAGTTGTATAGTGCAAAGAGCCATCAGAATCTGCGCATCTTTAAAAATCCAATCATCGTTAGGAATTCGACACACATTGTTGCCACAAACTATATTTATCTTGCCTATAAATGACAACTCTGCTTCGTGTTGAAGGAAGTGTCCATGTGGTACATTGCTGTGTTTAACGAATGTATGCGTCTTTGGGATGTGTGATGTTTGGTACAATTGTGACTAAAAAAAATATAGTGTTTGAGAGTTTTAACGCACTATATTATAGTATATAAAGTGATAATTTTGAGCTGAAAATATATAATATATACATACTTATATTGTCGTTATTTTCCTGGCCAACTTAAAATTTTCCACTCAAATTAATTTGGCGGGTAGAATTATTGACTGCAAACAATAGTAATAGTATTCTTCAATAAATGAAAATTTTAATGCGCTTCTCTTCTTTGTAATAGTGGCGAATGCGCAATTTGTAAATAAGTAGAATTAGATTGAGTGTGTAATGTAATAATTTGTGCCTCCTTCCTTATATAATAATTTGCACGGATTTTGCTTCACGATTGGAGGAGGTTCATATTGGTACATAGTGCTATTACGAATTTATATTTATGGAAAGGCAGTTCATTTGTAGTATTTGGATTAAGTACGCATGTAGTTAGCTACAATCAGCTTGTACATGAAAGTGTGTGATTGAAATTTTGTGAAATCATAAGTATGTTACTTGGTTGTTCCCAAAATTACTTAGACGTTTTGTTTTTTTCCATTCATGCTTTATTCCCCTTTGTAAGTAAAAGTTTTCATCATGCATTGATTGTAGAATACATGTACATTTTCCACTCCTAGACTTGATGGCATTATTTTTCTTGAGTGTACTCAATTCATGTCTGGGCAGGCTGGTGGGCTTTTATTAGCACAACCGGCAGGCAATGCGTATTAAGAGTTCATTAGTGCATGAGAATTTTCAGGAAAAAGGATTGAAGCAGGAGCAGCAGAGGCTAACAATGTCAAAATGCTACAATGCTTCAACTTGTAAATAATGTAGCAGAGGTGCAACAAGGAGGTTAGTTCAGTGGAGTAACGTACAGGTAGGCAAGGTACACATTGCGTAGGGGCCCAGACTGGGTGGGGGGGGGGCCCGTCCTGTCTACTGTACAGTAGTTGTAAACATGTTGACAATCGAGTGTGCGAGTCAGACGGCCCCAGTGTTCAAGTTGCATCCTTCCCCGTAAGTAAAACCTAAAGCCGGGTCCATCATATGATGCCTTCTTGGACGTTAAAGTCTCTAAATTAACAAAATTCATTGAAAAACTACCTTGAGCATTACGTCGGCTGAATGACTATGGACTAAGTGGCCTTTGTTCGCTCAGTATTGATTATGTGAGAGCAAATAAAATGACAGACAGTGTCACCGAATTGTTTGCGTCACGTAAAGCTCGTCCAAAACGTTGATGAAGGATCAGATAACCTACATTCTGCAACCTTCATTACGCTTTTAAAGTTAAGGGCCTGGTAGTGTTAAGGTAACTGAACTTCAGCTTGCAAATACTTGAAAATTTGTAGGATGCGCTCAAGCTCAAACATGCGCGCAATTCATGCATGCAACTCGTACTCTGAGGAATTTTAGGCGCATCAGTGGCGCACCCCTACCCCCCATCACTAGGCCCTCTTAGATACATTCTCTGCCGCCATTTCGATTTCATTACTACTCTTCCCCCCCCCCCCCCCCTCCAAAAAAAATTCTTGATTGCTGCCTGCACACGTTAAATGCTTGTTGAAAAGTGAGCTGCTTTGGTGAGGGGGCTCAAAGAAAATTTTGCGCAGGGGCCCAGCCTAAGTTCATTACGCCACTGGGCTAGTTGCACAAGTTCGGATTAGAGTTCACACAAACAAGATGAAACGATGCTTCGACAAGGGGAAATAACAATGTCATTGTGTCTTGTTCGAGAGAAAGGTTAGCTCAATGTTTTGAATCGAGTAAAAAGATAAGTCCTCCAGTTTTAAACCATAGGGTGGCAAGTCTATAAAATATTCGTTGTCGTTCGTAGTGCCTAAAATTGAGTGGCCAACATGATTGAATGACTTACTTAGTTGTTAGTTGAATTTTTTCCAAAGTGCATTCCTTGATTGCTTCTTGAGATTACTGCAGTTGCGTGCAACAATGAAGAATCTCGCATGCTAAATCCAGACACGGTAGTGTGTCCCCTAATAGACACGGGACATAGCATGAACATGAAATATGTTTCCAATGTTTCTTTTTTACTACAAACAAAATTGGTCTGAGAAGGAACATACACATGATAAACTAGGGACGTAACAATAAAACTGAAACGAAAAATGCCTGCAAACTTGGTGGGTAAAAGAAAAAGCATTACAGCACTTATCACCAAAAAAAAACCAGATTAGTTCACGCGAACAAAATGAACTATCATTTGAACAAGTCATAGGAACAAAACAAAACGAGGCAAATATCCAAACTAGTAAAACGCTTGTAATACACAAATTAAACACACACAGACGTTGCCTATTTCAAACAAACTATTATCTGAACTTGAATAAAAAGAATAAAACAAAAGGCAAATACACATATTAAACACCACGCACGGACACACACATTCATATCGAACACAAATTGTGGTCACTTTCCGATATTACCACGGAATAAGAACAATCCTTATTCCCTAGAATTGGACAAAAACGCTTTAAACAAGGAAGAATCTGCGAGTTTTACAGAATAACCCGTAAACCCACAGACACAGGCTAAACCTCTACAATACGCAAATTAACCAGATCCACACATCACATCCTCCTACATAGCCCAGTTCATACAAATTGCGTTCACTTTCTGCTATTACCAAGGAATAAAAACTATCCTTGTTCCCTGGAATTGTAGTTCATATTATAGTTCGATTCTTTCGAGTGAATTCTAATCCGGTTTTGATTTGCGTGCCTTCACTGCTACAAGTTCCATGGGGAAATGGGCACTACTCCTTTTTTTTCTTAAAGGTGCAGCCATTAAGTTAGATAATTTTAATACAGTTAAAATAATTTCGGCCGATTATTCAGTTAATTTTAATATTTATTGCATTCTTGAAACGCACCAATGCAGTTTACCACTTAAATAAGCACTTCTCGTGCTTTTGGTTGTGGGTTTTATTTTTAGTTTTTTCTAAATAACTTGAGAACAATTTAAACTACTGACCTAAAATTGGCACCATTCAAAGCTCTCGAAAACACTTAAAATAGAATCAGAAACACAAGTACTGATGTCGAGACTGCCTTTCTGAATAGTGTAAAAAAAAATTTATTGCGAAGGGTTTTGGGTATGTGTAGCGAGTGATTTGCGATAGTTTGTAATCCCTGAATACCTCCCGAATTAAATTTTTGCATTACTGTCTGCTTTAAGACGAAAATTTCTGACAGTTAAAAATCATTGTTTCTATCACACCAACACACCCAATGATAACCGGATCCAGGCATCTCAAGTCCCGTGCTTGCGCTGAGTGGTTGTCGGCGGATGCACGATCATTTACACGTGTTTTTAGTTTAGGTTCGTGTGTTGACGTTTCTTAATGTGTTTTCGTACGGATTCTGTGCTGTCATCGTCTTCTAGTTAGCATGGTTTTCAAGCTTGTGCGTAGTGATTGTACCTTTTTGGACGTTAGGATGTGTGTTTGCGTGTTATTATGACCTTATTTGAGAGAGAGAGAAATACCAAATAGGCCTACTCACTGCATCCATTTCACACACTGTGAATTGAACCTTCACACACTTTGCTGGACTTGTGGACCGCGTGGCCAGCACGTATGTTCTTGTGAAACTTTCGACTTAATCTCGCCTGAATGCCAGGCTGTTATTTTGTAAAAGGGTTAAGTCGCGACTTCGCATGAAGCAAATTCATGTTAAGATCGCTAAAGATCATGCGTCCGCTACCGACTCACCCATCTCTACTCTGGAAGTAAAAAGAAAGACTGCTAAAAAAGACGGCGAAAAGTGCATGTACGCCTAAGAAAACACTTTCAGTTGTGTTCGAGGCCACTATTAAACCTTCTCCGTTCATTCTGATGCAGTTAAGCATGATGTTTCCTTTTCTGCTGGTCTGGATTTCAATTCCAACTACAAGCCGATGTCATCGGATTAAACCCTACCTGCGCCCCGGCATACTCGATCATCTCGTCATCTGTTGATGTCAATGAATCGAAGCAAGAACTGCCTGTCACATAGCCATTCTCAATACTGTTCCCTGTAGTAAAATGAAGGATCCTTCATTTGTACTGTTCCCTGTTGAGAGTAAAATGAAAGAACTTAAATGTGCACTACTGCCACTCGTTGTGGACCTACCTGCCGCTGGTGTATTAAAAAAAAATCCTGCTTTCCCCTTCCTTTTCCCGAGAATGACGTATTCACTTAGCTTGGAAAAGAGTGCGTCCCAACAGGAGAAGACTTTTCATTTCACAAAATCAGCCGTAATTACACAGACTGTTCTGCTTAATTCTTCGGACTCCGATTATCCTGTTTCCTCTCATTCTACCAGATACAGGAAAAACTAGGATGGAAAGCCAAATCGGTGGATTAGTGATCTAAATAAATACAGATGCAAACCTATTTCCGTTGCTGTTGGACCTTAATATTAGTCAAACTGCATGAGCGGAAATTAAACCCTCAACTGTTGAGACCAAAGGCCGAAGCTCTACCGCATACTGACTCGGCCTTTGGACTGTCAAGGGTCGAGGGTTCGGGCAGTCTGGACATTAAATCCAAAAGGCAACGGAATTAGGTTTGCATTATTTATCGGATACAGGAAATGCAAAAAAAAAAAAGAAGAATCAGAAATCAAAGCAAAAATCATAATTACCATGAGCTAGATTCGTTATCCAAGCTTCAAGATCTTCCCTTCGCTTGGTTCCATTACTTTCCGGGCACGTTTCTCTGCCTGTAGCTGAGGACCAGCCACCTTTGTTTTCGGCCTCTAAGGGTTTTTTTGGTCCTAACGCATGGAGAAGTCCCTTCGCTTTCTCTCCCTGCCTCCTACGGGATGAGGCTGCTTCTCCGAGGCTTTTGGATTTGCGCCTCTCTTCCAAGGACTCGCCGCTGTTTGATTCTCACTCTGTTCTTGTCCAAGCTCCAAACTTGGATTGTTGGCATCCGTCTAGCCACTTTTCATCTCTACCCTACCCGGACACCTTTCGCCAAATCGACGCCCATTGGTACCTTAGCTGAGTCATCACCGTTCGCTGGATCAAGCCTCTTCATCAGCTTTGTGCCGTTCACCCAGATGCTGACCTTCGTCCTACTAGCTTTTCAAGCAGTCTGTGCCCAACGGAACCTTAAGGGCTAAACAATAAGCTTCCAGGGAGAAGAACCCCATCCTAGTAAGACAAGAACCCACCCCTTATTTGGATTATGAGAAGGCTCATTTGCTTTGCGTACGAAGAGGATCCTGTCAATGCCTCAACGACTCCTGACACAGGTGGTAGAGGCTTCAATCTTAATTTATCTATGGAAATTATCAAGCCTGAGATATTTGAGAACGTCCTTGTAGAATTTTGTCTACGACCACCAGAAATCTCCTCGAACTCCTGAAAATCGTTGAATTAGAACGGACACCTGTTTTGCTGACTATGCCAAACAGTCACAGAAAGTCTTCCCTCCTTGTCATCCTGGGGATGTTTTAAGAGGGGAAGGAGGTCCTTTTGAGTTAGACGGACCTGTCTGCGCTCCCTCTAAAGGTTCCGACATCATCATCTTCAATGTGATAGGAAAAGCAGCCCGTCCTGCTCAATTTACAGCTTTCGACGATGCCATCTGTTCCATACTCGGCCCCCTGTAGAATTTGGCACTACGTAACCAATCAGATGCCCGTCTCTTAATATCACTTTGCGACTGTAGGAAACATGCGCACGTGGACATTTGATGTACACAGCGGCCGCCTCCTGCTTAGAAGCCACCATGGACTTGACCTGGACTCATGAGGCAGCAATTGACAGACACTTGGACATGAGGCAGACACTTGAAGATGCATTGATGCATTTACGAAAAGGAAATGTTCTTCTGAAGCCATCCATTGGTAAACCAGATGGGTGGTTAACAGCAAGTTCCAGACTGTTCCGTTCCATGAGGCTGCAACCTTCTTCAAAGGAGAAGTTCTCAAGATCGCACCTTAGCTCACCGCAAAGTTCAAACTAGCTTTCGCATCTCAAGCACCTCCGAAGAAAAAACGGCAGGAAGAAAATGGGATCATTTTGAGGATGGGCCGCCCCTTCACATGTTTTCCCGTGGCAGAAGTCGCAGAAAAGTAAGAGGAAGCCAGTGCTAGGATGACAGAACTCCTGAACGAAAGAACCCTTATCGCAGCAAGACAACCAGCGAAGAAGAACAAGTCTGGAAAATATTGATGCCCCGGTACAACTAAAGGCCCATTTTACTTCGGTTGGTGACTGCCTGCAACAGTACACATAAGATTGAAGCGAGATTACGGACCAATCGATAATCTCGCTCGGCTACCAACCAAGGTGTAGTCAGGGTTTACCTGAACTGGAGCAAGCCAGGAGACGACGAGAGAAATTCGACTCGCTTTCAACGTCAAGATCCTGAATACATGAGCAACTCAAGCTTCAAAATGTATACTCTAGACACAATCCAGAATTTATTCCAGCCTTTACCTTGATCACTTAACTGTTTTTGTGACTCTTCATTCCGGAGGCATCAGGACACACACCTATTTAGATGGCTAGTTTCTTTGGAACAAAGACTCCCAAGAAAATCTTTTTCGATTTTCAGGCCACGGCTGGCCTCTTGTTCAAGCTAGACTTTGGAATCAACTTGAAGAAGGCTCTTCCAAGTGCCCATGAAATATTTCATCTTCCTTGGTGCTGTCTTCGACATGGAGAATTTCACCATACATTCCTCGCCGGAAAGGATACTCTCCATCAAGGAAATAGTCCTCTTGGAACCATTAGAATTTTTCGATGAGGTCTCTGCATGGTCATCCTCCTGGATACTGCGGCAGACCTTGTTTCCTATGACAGATGGAGTGTACCCCCCCCCTCCCCTGCATTGGTATCAGAAGACACTCTGGATTTTAGAACCAACCCGTATCAAGACAGAATTTGGATGTCGTCGAATTTTCCAACATCAAATGCTCTGTGGTGGTGCGACTCAACACTGTCAGGAGTCCCCATGACGTATTCTCCGACCCACCAACCATAGACTGGAACACCTACACTGAACTGTCTCTGTAGTGTGGAATGTAGAGGAGCACTAGCTTCACATCTACATCTTGGAGCCTGGTGCGATCTACCTCGCATGCGTCACTTCCAAGAACAGCTGAAGGGAAAGACACCAGCCAGCACTGCTGTTGCCTACTTAAAACAAATGTAGAGGCACCCAATCCAGGAATCATCCACCTGCAATTAGACCAAATTTTCCTTTTGGCCATCCTGATAGATCACTGCACATCCCATGAAACCGGAATGTCCTAGTAGTCCAGCTGTCAAGACAGGGCAGAGTCCCAACAACTGAGTAAACTTCGGAAAGCTTCTGTATGCAGGAAGATTTTTCACCCTTTGGGGAACTTCTATGTCGACCTCTTCGCGACAAGCTCCAATCACCGGTTCCCGAATTACAAGTCTCTTCCCTGACGGCATTGTGGGTGTTGTTCGCCTTTATCTTCCTTCCTTACATCCTTCTACTGTTGATACTGGAGACGATCATAAAGACGGAAGGCATATTCATACTCTTTGCCCCATATTGGCCAGCTCAACTGTGGTTCATTCTTCTTCTGGAGCTCCTTATAGATTACCCAGGAACCTACCCATGAAGGAGAATCTACTCACCCAGAAGAACGCAAGGATTGTCCATCAAACACTACCAGTCCTAAAACTTTACACCTGGCTATTGTCCTCCACCGAACTCCTCCAGCTATATGGCCATTTGAAGCAGGTTGCCAACCACATGGTCTGCTGGTTCCAGTGGAGTGCACACAAGAACTATAAAGGCCAGTGGTGTTGTTGGTATCATTGGTGTCACAAAACCAGACTGACCCACTGGCTCCTTCTCTTGCCCAACTCGGGAGTTCCTCAACCAACTCTTTTTTTTCTTGGAGTTATACGTACGCCAGCAAGGTTTTTTCCGTTTGGCCACTAACTCGGTACGTAAAAGTAGCTGGACATAACTTCGATCCTAGAACACTTCAGAATCACAAGCCTCAAACCATTCGGCGTGGAAAGACTCCTAACAAGAAAGATGTTCCCACAGTGGGATTTCCATTGGTTCTAAGAAGCCTTGTCAAGGAACCCTACTAGCCTCTAGGACAGGCATCATTAGGACTCCTTACTCGAAAGACAGTGCTTCGTGCCCAGGCTTCTGGAAAAGTGTAGCGAGCTTCAATCACTCAACAGTGACGAAGAATATCTACGCTTTGGCCCAACTACAGCTCGGTGAGGCTATTGCCAAGAGCTTTATTCTAAGCTAAGACGCATGCAACATCTGAAGCCTCAAAAGTACTCCGAAGTGGATGGCCTTTTAGAGCAAGTTGCTGCTATGAAAGTAAACGGCTTCAGTGGGATCGTTGGTTTCACTGGAACAAGACCGATCGATACCTTGGTCTTTAGCCCAGCTTACCAACCTTTTTAATCATATCTTCACTTCGGGTTTGAACATGGCCGTGCTCAAAATCTACTGGTCTGCCATTAATTCAGTCCATAAGGTCTGCCATTCTGTCCATAAGGTCTGCCATTAATTCAGTCCATAAGGTGATCCGTTCTAGAAGACCTTCAGTGAAAACAACATTCGTTATATTACCATGAAAGTTTGTCAAATTAGAGTCACAATTCGGAGAATTATGTAGAAATTTACCACTAATCTTTCACAACGAAGACACCTTCAATGTCTTGCGAATTTTCAATGGCAAACTGCCATCTTCCTCAGGCACTTCGAAGGTGTCTTCGTTGTGAAAGATTGGCGGTAATTTTCAACATATTTCTCAGAATTACGACTATAGCATAAGCCTATCAAGTCCTTCAGTATTCAAAGACCTGTGATCCGCAAAACGTTTCCACTTGGGTTGTGCCGATTAATCGTTTCTACGCTAATGTCCTTCTTGATGATTAAACATTTATTAATTTTCGTTTAATAAAAGTCGAATTTCCTTTAAAATATTGGCCAATTTTATTTTTGAAACCAATTTCTGGAAGCAATATGAGCCCACTCTCGATAAAGAGTGCATTCCATGTCCATCTCAAGTTGTTATGGACTGCTTTGACCTCCCAGAAGATGTATCTGATTTATGACGTACTCAAGGTACCCTAAAGCTAGGAAGAAGAGATTCGTATTTGTGGCGTTAATCATGCTTTACAGTTTTATCGTTATTTTCCAAGCCTTCTAGGAAAGTCAGCGACACTGGACTTTTCTTCCTTCTGCGTTTCCAATTTCATGGAGCCTCATTGCAATAGATCCAAATTTCCCATCTAGTCCCATCTAGAATTCGAACGAATCAGTGCCTCTGCTCTGTCCCACATCATTACATGCTGGTTTTCCATGCAATTAACTGCTATGCCGTTATCCTTCTTCTTGTTCCTCACATTCCCCATATGTTGGCCAAGCCATGTCCGAACACCTTTTCTCGTCTCGCCAATGTATACGGCATCGCAGTCCTTGCAAGGCACTCTATAAAATTCTCTGGTGTTTGCCACCTTTCCTAGAGCCCGCTAATCTTGAGATTTCTGGGTCTGCCTTTGCATTCGTTTGGCATTCTCCACTTTATTTTTCTTTCGAATCTTCTTTCCCAGTCCCTCTTCGTTCGTGAGAAACGAAGCAAAGCCATTATCCTTCAAAATCTTCTGTATCAGGCTAGTTACTCCTTCTAGGAAAGTCGGCAACACTGTGGGCTTTTCTTCCTTCTGCGGCTTCTCGCTACCGAGTCTATTTTGTCCCCTTGCACTGGCCACTGACTTCTTGATGAGTCCATTCAACATACTCCCAGGATATCCCAATTCCAAAAAGGGAAAGAAATGGAGATCTTTCTGGAAGGGAGAAGGGGAGATTTCTGGAATTGGGATATCCTGGGGATATGTTGAATGGACTCCTCAAGAAGTCAGTGTGAGAAGACAAAAGTGACTCGGTAGCGAGAAGCCTAGAAGCGTCGATCTCAAACTCGGATGGCGATCGTGTTCACAACGAAGAATGTAAACAGAAGATAAACTTACCTTCGAAGAGCCTGAAAATTTGCTAGATAAGGAACTATCTGGAGTGTGGAAGTAAGCATAATGTGGAGAATTTCCAGTCTATTGGAAGTAAATATTACCCATGTTCCAACCACTCGTAAGTCATGACCCCATGTGACCAGCTGCTGAATGAGTGGCCGTTTTTATGTAGTAAGTACTAAGTAGCAGATTTACCCGACTTTTCTCGGGTGGAGTAACTTTGCCCATAACTAAATATTTACTCCTAAATTCCAACAAAGAGATGAAACTGCAGTGTCCAGATGATACGACGAGTGTTTGCTTCAAATAAACGTTCTTATAGCTTTAGAATGTGATCAGAACGGCAGGGTAAAACAAGCACTGCCCAACAAACAGAATTACCCCACCCCCACACCACATCTTTTTCTCTGAAAAGAGCTGCCGGAGTCAGTTTTCGTTCTAGTTTCGTTTTCCAGGAACGCAAGCAACTGTCGCAACCTATGAGGACGAAACTAAACCAGTTTGAAAAGAAAAAAAAAGCCTGAGCATTGTGCACGCCGTCATTTGCGATTAGCCACCGAGATTCTCAAACTACAGGCGTGGCTCGTTTAGCATTGAGCGTGATTCAATGGACTGACCCATTAAATGAAAGGAGGAGGGGAAAGAAGCTTAACATAGCTGCAGCGAGAGACCGCTTGCTCTCTGCCACACATAGTATTATCACATGTAATATTATGTAGTAGGTGATTTTCGAAGCTTCGTAGTTCTATTTCTTTCTGCAATCCTGGTATCTACAACCTGAGAGCATTCACCATTTTAGCTAAAGTGGCATTTTATGTATGTACGCTAAGAGTGTTTCAGTTTCGTTTTCGAGAATAGTGGCATCTAATGGGCGACTTCGAAGTTTTGTCCTCGCGTCTGCCTTTTTCCTGGGAGATATTCCTTATGGTATAGGATAACTACCACTAAACAATACCACTTGTGCTGCTATTAGTCCAAGCATGTATCAGCTCATGAGCAGTAGTGTTTATATAACATTGAAGCGAGGAAAGAGTTTTGTTCCTCTAGCCAAGTCTAACTGTGGTAACCAATAAAATACTCCCAATTACATGTTGTTGCTTAACTTTCTACATCAATATCTGAAAACATTGTGCAAACGTGTACCCCAAAACCTCACATAAAATAAGAGAAGTGGTGCACTTAAATCATCGGCCTTATGTTGGAAAAAAAAATTATATTTAATTTGTGTGGAAACCGCTAAGGACAGCTCAAATTCCTGTAAATTCCGTTAATATTATGTCACACATAGATCAGGAGAAAAATAGAAAACTATTCGGGAAGTGTGGTTCTGTAATTTCTACCATACTGCTAAATCAAATGCGTGTGCGAGTAGAATAATTTTAATTAGAGTCGAGTTTGCAACGAACGAGTCTAGTATCAAGTCGAGTTCAATAAGAATATTTACTAAACATATTTTTTTGTGCAAGTTTTTTTAATTTACATGGTGGTAGCATCTAAAATGCTGCTTAATGTACTCTCTGGGTCACTGTGTACAATTGGTTTTCCACTTTTAAGGACATAACTTGAAAACGGTTAGAGTTCATGGCATAAAATTAACACCACTGGAAACTCTTGTTGATTCGATGAATTTGGAATGATGGAATATCAAAATCAGTCAAAAATTGACGAAGTTATCGTGTTTTTACCGGATTTGAGTTTCCAAGTCAAGTTCAAGTAAAAGTTGCGTACTCGGCTTGGCTAGAATTTTTCGAGTATTGCACAGCCTTAGTGTGTCGCAGGGTTTTTTTTCGAATAGCTCGGCTCACAGAGGTCTTACGGACTTGTGGTTGGGTTTAAAGTAGAGTGATCTATTAGTGACAGATCTGCATCTGTGGAGACGTGTCCATGCCACGTCATCGAGGCTAATTTTAGGCCTTTCCTAACAATGTCAAAGTACTAATTAAAAAAAAAAATCACCTCCTATTAGTAATTTGTGTAGTTATCCTACCCAGCAACTAAATAGTACACGATTCTTCGCGTCAGTTTTGATTTGGAAGGTTATTTGGTGCTAACACAGAATGTTAAAATACATACTCGCAATGACTGGTCCCCCCCCCCCCCATGTAGAACCAGTTTTGGGGGGTACCAAATATATATATATTTATATATATATACAAAAACAAGGCAAACTATAATAAATTACACAAATGGAGGGCACAACAAAAGGAGGGTTGAATTGAGGTGCACAATATATATCCCAAACAAAAATAAGAGAAAGTTAGAATAAGGGGGAGGAGAGTTGGGGAAAATATGAGGAGGTAGGTAAGGTGGGATTGGGGAGGAAAGGAGAAGAGATCAGGTGTTTGTGTTAAAACTGTTTTTATTTTCTGAACAGTACTCAAGAATAATATGGTAATAATTATCTACTGAGCAGGTAGAGGATGTAGAATATCTTGGTTATGCATGTATGGGTTCGTTCCAAGTGGCAGTCCACGAATTGGTTTGTATGGAATGGAACGCTTGACCATTCGAATGCAGTCGACAATAGGGCAAACCGAAACACACAAGGTACATCCAGTGCAGCTGCTTGTAACTACTGGTAGGTGAGTGTCGGGATCAAAGGTAATTGCTTGGTAGCCAGAATCATTGCAAGTCATGTAGCACTTGCCGCAGTTGATGCACATGTCCTGAAATATAATAGTCAAATGGTTAAAAGTATAGAAATATGGTTTATAAACAACCTTAAACCACGGCTGTGACGTCACACTAACTCAACGCCATGCTAAATTTCTGTAGGTTACATCCCGTTAACTGTGACCGTTAGTGTTTGTCCTCGCAAAAAGTGTGGGTTATCAAGTTACCCCACACTTTTGCCGATAACCCACACTTTTGACACTTCTGGATCATGCGACCGGGAATGCACACACCAACAACCAAAAATGTAACACAATAAAAACGTCCAAAAGGAATTACTTTACTTTCCAGGATATCCCGAATGAAATCTTAACACCTGCTAACTTTCACATGTCTGGCCCAAAATCTAAGTTTATTGACTCCGTCTTAACTCCCCCCCCCCCCCCTTCTACAAACTAAAAATGGATTGACCTTCATTCATACCGATACACCTATTAGTTAGTCTATTACCGTAATTTTCAATCAATTTTCAAACTACATACGGACAAAATGAATTACTTACCTATCCCAAATGTCTAGCAATGTCATTTTATTCCTGCTGCCTCACCTATCGAATTACTTGCTATAAACACGAGTGAGTTTCCAGCGTGAAACCTTGCATAGTCTCGCTGGGCAGATCATCGCAGCCGTGGGTTAAAAATCAATAACCGTGAGATTATCACCAATAACTAATACTAATTTAGTCAATATAGCACGAGGATAAATCTGACGTTCTACAGATGTGGCAAATAAATATAAGTCTTATGACTGTCTAAGAACGCAAATAAGAGCAATGTTCGATCGAGTTTGTATCTACAGCACCTAATATCATAATTCGCTAGCCTCAAATAGGAAAGGAAGCAAAAAAAGATTACATGGAGTACAAGTGGCAGTGTATGTCGTAAAGCACTGTTACCGCGAAAATGTAGTATTGGCTATGGCTAGCTAAAGGTTTAAGTCGGATAAGACTAAGGATACAATTGCGTTGTAGCATCCATTATCATTGTTGGCTTCAAATTTCGACTACGGTACCGTCGGGATAGATGACAAGTTTAGCAGATTTTGTTATGGCTTTGCCCAAAACATGAAAATATTAATGACTATGAACAACTAGTGGAGCCTGAACTACATTCGGGGAGAAGAGTACTTGTGTGAACCTGTGAGGTCTCAAACGGCCGGAAAACTATGGACTCCATTACGCAACATTACACAATGAGACACCAAGGCAAATCTCTACCCTCCTACACCAAGAATCTGCCAAAATCCTCTTAACTGGCCTGACGAAATGCATACCAAACATTTATTTTGTAAACACTTCTTTGGAAACAACATTTTTGTGAATACTGTGTGTGTATTTTCAACTGAGTTCCTTTGTTGTGGGCCATACAACACATTGAAGCCATTGTTTGAAACCCACTGTTTTCTAAAGTGACCTGGCTCCTTTTTAAAGTACAGCAGCTGAAAAGACGTTAATTCGACTCTTTCTTTTTTTTTGTCTTCCTCCCTTCTTTCTTTGCCCTCCCCTCCTCGCGCTCCCCCATTCTCTAACCGATCTCTTCTCCTTTCCTCCTTACCTCCTCATCTTTTCCCCAACTCTCTTCCCCCTTCTTTCTTCCTTTTATTGATCTCTCATTTTTGTGTGGGATATATAATTCAACCCTCCCAGAGCTGGATTTCTAAGTAGGCCCAGGAGGCCCGTGCCTATAGCGGCACTTTTTTAGGGGCGGCACATTTTAAAACAATCGTGCTTTAGATCAGCTGACGGGAGTTTTGCCAGCGCCATCCAACAATATAACGATCATTTGGAAAGCAGTACCACTAACACCCCTTCATCTGTATATCTCGCCTTATTTCTTCGTTCTGGTATGCCTGCGAAATTTAAGTCCAAAAAGCAACGGAAGTAGGTTATTTTTAATTATTTTGCTTTAATAACCAAGTTATACTGCCTTGCCAATTTTCTGTGGATCGTAAAAGAACATAAAAATATAAAAAATTAAGAAGGGTGGGGGGGGGGGGGGGGAGGAGAAGTTTGGGGGCTTTTAAGAGCGGCAATATGGTAGGGCCTACAGTCGGCAAGAGCTTAAATCTGGCCCTGAACCCTCCTTTTGTTGTGCCTTCCATTTGTTTTAATTATAAGTTTGCCTTGTTCTTTTTTTTATATATATTTGGTGCCCCCCGCCTTTCCCCAAATCTAACCCACCCAAACTTGTTGAGCACTCTCTTTGCCCCAGGGTAACCAAGTGATTATGCTACGAACCCCCCAATTACTTAGGACGTGTATTGCTTTTTTTTGAATATTTCTTTGTTGAATCTGTATAGCATATCATGATTCTTCTCCCCGAATATAGTTCAGGCTCCACTAGTTGTTCATAGTCATCAATATTTTCGTTTTTTGGGAAAGCCATAACAATGCTGAAGGTTCAAAATGTGCTAAACTTGTTAAATGCATCTGATCCTAATACTTGCTAGCTTATGCCGTGGCTCCTTCAGAGGTCGCTTAGGACATGGTCACGTCTATCCTTTGGAGGACGGAGTGGTTGAATGGTTAGTAAGAGAGTTGCCTGTGCCAAAGCTCCCGAATTCAACCCTGACTTCAGCCACCCCTGCGCACTAGGGAAAAACTGCGGCCCCCGGAAATGTGCTTGTGCCGATAGTGGTATCGTACAAGATCCTAGACACTTCCTAGCAAAGTTGTTCCTCTCCATTCTGAGACATTTCCTTTTTTCCATCCTTCATCATGTCTTTAGCTGGTTAAATATTAGGACCAAATGTGTTAAAAAGTTGCCCTAGGTTTTTAACTTTTATTTCTTTTAGTGTGATCTACTGGACACTTATACAACTTATTACAACTTGCCCTATAGTCACGTGAAAAGAAATCTCCGTTATGCTTTCCACAAGAGTAGGAAATATTTGGACTAGTCTGAATCAGGACATACCTTCCGAGTGAAATACGTGCGAATATTTCACGATACTCCATATGAAGTACTGAAAATGCTTTGTTCACTTACCGTCAGTCACGCCTTTGTTATAAATCCTTTCATGCATACTCCATTGAATGCATGGGACTATATTTACAATATTCCGTTCATGTTAAGTTTGTGCACTTCGACATTCGAAGGTTAATCGTGATGTATCTTGTCTTACTATGGCAATGATCGCCCTCGTTGGAGACATCAAGCAAAGGCGGCGCATAAACATTACTTAATTTTATCCCAATGGCTATGAGGCGATACCAAAGCACTGCACTAGGTGGTTATGAGAAAGAAAAAAATCTCCCTTTAAAAAAACTGAAATTTTAGAGACAACCAGGAAAATTTATACGTCGAATTGATTAGACATCCGGAGTAGCTTAAGAGTGATGAAGAAAGCAAGGAAACGAGATCTGATTAGCAAGCATCTTCAGTTCTGTATCTACGATTAAAGACGGAAAGCCAAAGGCTCAACAAGAGTTAAATAAATACAGATGCAAACCTATGGCTCAGTGTAGGACCTTAGCCTTTGCTTTCAAAGGTCGTGGGTTCGATTCCCCACTCAGGCAGTCTGACATATAAGTCCAAAAGGCAACTTAAATAGTTTTGCTTCTGTATTTCTTTAACCGTATCTACGAAGTAGTTTCAAGAGAGTAACTCACCTCGTTGATAATTGCAACTACTTGTTCCTCATTGTTAAGATCTCCGTAGGTCCCAATTGCTGCTAAAGCTCTTCCTATCATTTCTTTGACGCCAGGAATTGGCAGCCGTCGGTTATTAGCCGGTCGATGTACTTCAGCTTGTTCAGCCAACAGATCTGCTTTCTTCTTGAGTTCTGCCAGCAACTTTTCCCGATCTTCTAGATACGGTCCAAAACTTGGAAGAGGCTGTAACAAGCAATCAGGGTTTTATTTACCAAAAAAAAAAAAAAATGTAGATCACTTAAGCAATTCCAAAGAGTCCAATTTTTGTTAGCTGCTGCAACTAAAGTACTATAAAAAGGTCATTACAATACGTTTTATTTTCTACAACCGTTCTTGGAGTTAAATTTACATGGTTGAAATACCCAATTAAAACCCCAGGATTATTTTATGAGCATTACCACGCACAGATTATTACTTAACTTAAACTTACCGTGTGCTCATAATGGTATTGACTTTCCAGGAACTAAAATTGTCCCAATGAATATCCAGCCGACCTCATGAGTTTTCAAGTTCATGTAACCAATATCTTTACCTTGTCAGTGATGTTTTTGATGAGAGGTACAGGTTTTCCTTTTTGATGGGGAATAGTGGGAGGAGACTGGCCATCCCAGTTCTTGGTTTCCTCTAAGGCTTGAAGATACAGCAAAGCTTTCAAGCCAGTAATGTAATCTTGGATTACCGTAAAATCTTGATTATGTATTGCACTGCATACCTATGACAATGAAACAAGATGGAACTTGTAAAGAACTAAATTTGAAACACAATAGGTTAAGTTGTACATTGCTAAAATGTTTACTCGTGCTTCACCAGTTTTTGAAAGTAAAGTAATAAAATGTAATGCACGACTTCACATTTTACAGTGTTATATAGTGGATTATTGAAATGTTGTGTGGTGGGACTTGATAGTCTTAAAAGATGCTTGATAGCAAGTCTTGCTGGTTGTCCTATGCCAGACAAAATTATGTTTGCCACATTTACATGGAGCAACATAATTTGTCATGTACAGGAAGCCATCAACTTTTAATGAAAGGGCTATCTACCATTTCAGCCGCAAAAAAAAAACTACCCTTCTTTGAAGTCTTGGGCAAGGGCAAAGGCACTACTTTTTTACGGTTACTTTGCAATTTTTAGCGGATCATAGTTACATTTACCTGAAGGACGGACGCACCACTATGCAAAAACTGCAGTCCAGCTTCAGCAGTGTCAATCCCACCTGTAGCCAGTATTGGAAATCCTGGTATGGCTCTGGCAATTGCGGAGACAGCCCGTAAAGCAATTGGACGTATTGCATTTCCAGAAACACCACCGTATGTTGTTAGTTTTGCCTGCCCAACAGCTGGCCAAGCAGCAGCATTTCCTTGGAGACCCATAAGGCCAGAAACTGTGTTGGTAGCAGTCACACCATCTGCTTTACCTGAAATGTAATGCAGTAACTAAAATACTCAAGCAAATGAAATGTAAAGGCTAAAATAGGCATGGGAATGAAGTAATGTCTACGTAATAAAGAAAAATTAATTTGTATCTTAGCGTCGCTACTCGGTGCTTATATAATGTACCTTCTTTTGCAGCTCGAGCTATTGCCACAATATCGGTTACATTTGGTGTTAGTTTTGCAAAAAACGGGATCTTGACTGCTGCTCTGACCCATAGACAGATGTTCCTCACTAGTTCAGGATCCTGCAAAAGAATATTTTCAGGAAAAATAAAAACAAGTAATGTAATCAGTTGTTTAACGCACAGCCGTAGCTAAACATTTTTCTGGAAGGGTAACTTGTCGGTTTTAGCACACCAGGCAAATTTCAAAACTCCCACATCCAAAATGTCAAAACAGGAGAGGCACAGCATAATTTGTTTTGGGAAAAAAAGGGAAAATTTCATGCCGCCGTCAGCCTCTTAGGGAAGAGGGGAGGGGATAGCTACGGCCCTGGTTTAATGTTTAGACCACAGATTAGAGAACAACTTCTTGCCGAGATAGGAACTGGCAATGCATATCTTTCACTGCAGTTCTTCACAACCCTCACAGTCTATCCATTGTTGAATTAATAGCTAAGTGTGCAACTGTGCGTTTGGGACAAGCTATTTTGAATCAAATTTTGAGACCAAATTTTCACAGAAAAGAAGATTTTTTTAACCAATGTAAACAATTTGTCTTTTTTTATCCCGATCACAACCTATCTGCCTACCACAACTTACTTATATTTTACTAGTGCCCTGACTGACCAATTATCTTGCAAACACTACAATTTATGCTTTTGGTCCGAGAGATTGCTTGTTAAAATATTGTTATATACAAGCACAATTCAAGAAATAAGCTGAGAACTTAATCCTATGTAAATATTTTACTAGTGCTCAGTAGTTGGCAGTACGACTGATTTGGATTTTCACAACAATGTCAACACTTTTAGGGTTTTCAAAGTTTGCCATTATCAATTGTCTGTATGAACGTGGCTTAACGATGGCAAATGACTTGAGGTTTTATAGTGAGAATATACCTTCATAATTTGATAACAACAATTAACCAATGGGAAGCCAATAAACGGCAGCCATCAGCCAATCACGCCTCCTTAACACCTATTAAACAGCCACAAGGTATTTTATCAGTTTAAACTGTCAGCATCGTCCCTCGATTAAACTGTCAGCATCGTCCGTCCGTCTTGTATTTACAATCGACTCGTGTGAGATCCTGGCTTCTGTTACATAATGAACATGTGAAAGAACTGCATTTGATAGGCCTGATCCAATTTCTAAACGTATACGACGTACCTGATACACAAATGACACATCATTTGAATTCTCTGTGATGTACGCTTAATCTTTGGTTGCCATTTTAACAGAAGATGGGTAATGCAAGTGCGATAGGCCTAACCCGCAGTACGTAAATATTACGCGATACCTGCATTAACCGGAAATAGTAAAAAATAAATTAATAATAATTGTCGTAAAACTTAGATTTAAATATATAATATACTCCGTAACAATACTAAGTATATTTAAATCTAAGAAACAACATTTTCATTAAAAATAAAAGGTGTATTTACTTTGGTTGAAGCGCTCTGACAAGCTACGTCGTCCTATCACGGCGAGTTACTTTCGGATTCGGTAAATTTGTTACGGATCGTTACGAAAACAAAACCTCTTTATTTATGAAGGCGGCGGTACAAAATACCATTCTTGTAAACACTAAATGAACCAGTACGTGCATCTGACAATAATTTGTACACTTTCATCATTTCGTGCACACAGGAATTGTGAATTTAAGCAAGAAGCCACTGCCGTATTATGCAAGTTGAAGTGATGTTTAAAGGAGACGGTACATCTCTTTTCAAATACAACTTTAGCATAGTTTAAGTATCGATAAATTTTATCAACCACTCATTACATTCCCACGCTGATAAAAAAACCTCGCGCAAGTGCTCAGTATTTTTTCAGCTTTGGAATGCAACTCGTGATTGAAAAAATTTATCGATAGAAAACTACGCTCTCGTGATATTACTACTGAAAAATGTAGCTTAACAGAATGCAAGTTAATTAAGATTATCTCAATTGTCCTACCTGACCACATGCTAGACCCATGCCTCGTTCTCCCATTCCATGAGGGCAAGACAAATTCAGTTCTAATGCATCAGCTCCTGCAGCCTGCAAAAAATAATAATAATAATAAATCGGTAGTTGTGTTGTCTGGTTTTTAAAAAGTCTTTGCAGAGCACCTCTGTATACAAGTTAGTGATATCAAGTTTACATTTAACGTAGATATTTCTTAACATTTTTGAGTACTATACGCTATAAATTGAAATATGTGTAGGTAAAATTTACACCCCCCCCCCCCAACACTGAGTTTTCAAAAGACTACTAGAGAGCCGGTAAAATGGCTTTCATCCAGTAAAATTATTAGTTCCATTCCTATCCTCCCTCCCCTATGCAATGTTAAGGTCATCACGCGACTGAGCCTCAAACTAAACCTTTCTGAGGCTGTTCTGAAAGAGGTCAACAAACCTGATTATCTTGAAGAGTTCCACTGTTGATGGAAACCGTAAATGATTAAATAAAAGCTCACCACGATCTGCCAACGTATGATCATTAATCCTCAATTTCAATTCACCTAGCAGACTTCAGTGTAAGTCACGCTGCCAATAAAAATTCTTTTGTGTTGAACACTGACCGAAACTTTAATATGTGCCTCATTACTTTAAAGTCGTGGATTTGCTTCGCTTTCTTACTATTCAGTATTTTGAAAGAAAAAAAACTGTCTTTTACCTCTGCCATTTTTGCTAAATCCGTCCAATCGCTTTCATCGAATGTGCACATAATGCTTGCAATGACAATCTGAAATAGATAAAAACAGAAAAAAAGGCAGTCAGTAATTGTGAATTACTGTCGTAGCAACGGGAAGGAATTTGTCTATGTCAGGATAGCCTCCGTACGCTTGACACCAATCCCCTTTCCCGCCACTTTCCAGAGCACTGAACGCTGATTGGCCGGTGTTGGAGACAAAAAGTCAACAGTAATGCTCAGGGCCGGATTAAGGCAGGGACATTTGTCCCTGGCCCCGAATTTCTAATGGTCCCCGCTTTTTAAGCTAAACAAAATTTTTCAATTGAGTAAGGTGAGACGTAACCGACGAGTAAAATTTAAAAATGCAAATATTCTTCCCCTTCCTACAATTTTCTTCCATTTTCCCCTAGATAAGGAGCTGTTTACATGGAAGAGAACTATGGGAAGCGGAAAGGGCCCCTTAAGAATTTTATCCAGGGCCCTGAGTTACCTTAATCCGGCCCTGGCATTGCTTCCTTCAGCCAAGGTACAGTATTTTTCGATCCCGAGATTAAATCAATTTTCTCATGCAAAACCTGGCTTTATTATATTATCTTTTCAACAAGTCGGGGAACGGTATCCGGGCTGCACCAAGGCAATCTTCTCTTAATCGGAAGTCAGGCTAATTAGAAGAAAATGGCCACCTCGAATAACTTGAATGTTTATACGCTATAACCTGTGCAACATTTTCAACGTGTGGGACTTTTTCAGTGATGTAAATGCCATTTCTAGGAGTTGCTTGTTAATATAGATAATGGCGGTGCTGAGCCAAAGCTAAAATAATGGTGTCCTTCGGTAAGTTGGGAAGAGAAGCATCCTTGCGATTTTACGGGGTGGTCTACCGTTGTGACGAAGCTTAACGGTTGAGTACTACTAAACAAAGAGCCATGAAACTTAGAAGAGGAGGACTTGGATTGAATAAGAAACGGATTACTTCGTCAAGGTTATTCCATAGATAATTTCTTAAATATGCATCAGACACAATGGAAATAAAATTACAAACTCGTAGGCAATAGATTTATTACCGATGCAAAAACTAGAACGAATACCAGTTAAGAATTAAAGAAAGTGTGTCGTACGAAAAAAAAGGTCCCGAGTGTTGGGGGGGGGGGGCTCGTAACAGTCGTTCTAGTTGGTGTATATTTCCTACAACTACGGGCCAATTTTTTTTAGCATTGGTAATTGATCGTCGTTTCTTCAAGTTTCTACCTACTATGTTCCCACTCGAGTAGCCGTCCCAACTAAGGATGGGTGAATTTAGTTCTAATAACATTCTGAAATGACGAGACTCCTTTTTCGTGGCTTTTGAATTACTATCGTACCTTCCTCCCCTCTCCTCTACAGTAATTATATCCTTTCTTTTTTCTTTACTGAAGACCTTTGAATATATCTACGATATTCTGTTCCCCAGATTATGTAATTATCTCACTCTTCTCCCCCCCCCCCCCCCCCACCAAAACCTCCCCAAACGTAATGTTAATAGTTTATTTAAGCACTTTTAAGGTACGGTAACCAACTAAATCCTATGAATTTAGTGTAATCGTTTAGTATCAAGGATCAAGGACCAGTCCGCCCGCCAAGTTCAATAATTGTCACACTTCACTAACTTCGTTGTAAGAAAGTCATTGTTTAATTCCTGCATTTTTTTGCTGCGTGGCCACTAGCTTTTGGTACTTTAACAGAAACCAGAGCTGAGCATATTTTACGATGGTGAGAATAAATTCCTGTGCTGCGAAACAGCTTGAAAATTGTTGGAAATGGGTAGTCTTTGTGCCCTGACAAGCAATAGTTGTATTCCAATTAAGTGCATAAACTGTATCAATGTGATAAAAGTGAGTGAAGATCGTTGATTTCAGCTGACTATTGACTACTATATACTGACTACTAATTCCGCTCATATAAAATAACTTTTAACTACAAAACATGCCTTTTATGGTTTGACGTTTGGGGAAGCATTTACTAAAAAGATTGCTATCATTTGTAATGTTATTTTTCTGAATGTTAGGAAATGCCACAGGTGATCAAAATAAGCACAACTCTTTATTTATTAATTTTTTTTATTTATTCACACTTAAGTTGAGCACAAGTCATTATGCTATGCGCTCAATATACAAAGGAACTAACTGTATTAGTTAACGAGTAACAATGCAAACGGACTGCCAGAAAAAATCGGCAACACAACCCCGATTGACGATAAAATGATGATAAAATGGACTCACTACGTTTTTGTAGTAGGCTAGAGCGCATGGCTTCGAGCCACAAAGCTCTTAATAAATCCACAATCCCTGCTACTTATAGTGGATGGTTGAATGGTTAGTGGTTGTGAAGTAGAGGGTGAATGGATGTTGGCTAGGGCTCTCAAATAAAGTAATCAAACCAGCAAATGCTTTAATGTATACGATTGAAATCCTCACTCCAGCAAAACTTTAAAAAGATTAATATATCCTTTCGTATTCAATATTTTCCTTCCAAACTTGCTCAGATGGTAGATAACTGGCAGTGGCGAAAATAAGATGCCACAAAAAAAAATACAAAAGAAATGATATCTAAAACAAAACCCACAAGGGTGAAAGAAGCCGCCCAGTTTCAGCCAATCAAAGTAGTGATATCAGAGCCAAACTGGCTGCCACCAAGTTGCTACATTAGTGTTGCCAAACTAATACCACTGAGTAATACATCAAAGGTTAAATCAAAAACCTGACCATTGCTACCGATAGTAGCAATAGTCAGGTTTTTGATTTAACCTTTGATGTATTACTTGGTGGGGTTAGCTTGGCAACACTAATGTAGCAACTTGGTGGCAGCCATTTTGGCTCTGATATCAGTACTTTGATTGGCTGAAACTTGGCAGGTTCTTTCACCCTTGTGGGTTTTGTGTTAGTGATCTTTAACAACAAAAAGGTACCCATTATGAAGAGTTAAGTAATTACAAGTAATTCTTTTTCATTTATCGAGGTAAAAGTAGTTTACCAAGCGATAAGCACACAACAACGGTTGCTCATACAGAGATTGTTGCGCCGACAACTGCGAAACAATTCTACTTGGTTCTGGAAGTCCGCATATACAAAATAAATAAGTCTTTCTAATGTATCAGGCTGGCAATTTCGAGACCTACTGGCCCCGAAGTTAGTAGTATGTTGTCATTTGGTTTAAAACTGTATGCTTCTAGATGAAACACAGATTCTTTCATTTTGCTCCTCAACAAAATCAACAAACACAAAACCTTTAGGCTTAATTAGCACTTTAGCAAAGAAAAATTATGTATACCTTTTCTTGCGCTGTAAAGTGATGCAGATTTAAGAAGTTAGCACTCAAAAATGACCTTGATAGCATTTGGCAAGATCATGTGTTTGTTGTTAACTGAATGGCCCCAACTCCCCTCATTACATCACCTAATTTTATTACACTTTGTGTAGAAGTACTCGATCGAGCCATAAAGCAACTGATCATTTTGTAATTACTTTGTGATCACTTTATCAAAAGGAACTAGAGTTTAGTTTGCAAATCACGAAACTCGGATAAGGTGTTCTAGTTTTAACCTCAAATATGTGTAAAAGCACTATTTTCAATGGCCCTTGAACAAAACTATTCAGAAACAAATTCCCTAAAAAAAATACCTGTGTCGAAGACCACTGATATACAAATTCAGTTGATACACCAACCTTAAGACACTTACAAACCTAACTTCAGGAAGGAAAAATAAATGATTTTTCCCCCTTTTGTATTCACCCTCCTCTCCTATTTCCACTGGTCCAGATGTGGTCACAATTTTCATTGCGTAGAGAAAACCTAGCACGTGTTGACCTGAACTTGTAGCATCAGATATTGTTCTGAAAGAGTGCAACATCCTATCTCAAACTCACACTGTCACAACATTGCAGTTTGTACTGATTATTGGAAAGTCCACTTTCTTTGGTGAATCGTGGCGGGGGCCAGGTCATGCTCCCCTGCCTTCGCCCAATGGTGTAACTCTGCTATGAGGGGCGAGGAATTCTTCCTTAAAAGTTACGTACCTTATCTGGAAAATCCTTCTTCAGCTCTGCAACACTACGACACCAGTACGCTGCAGTTTTTTCACTGATGAGTTCAATATTTAAAAATGATCCTTGACCAGGTCCATAAGTGTAGCCAGACGTCGTTCCTCTCACTATCCGTGGCGAAACATTAATAACTATATCCTACAATTGACAATCAATGCAGGTGTTAAAACCCTTTGTAATCTCGTAACACAGGCACACGTATGATCGTGGTACAAACTCATTACTTCCCATTGGAATGCAATTAGAAATTAAAGGAAATTTGGTGAGTGAATGTGTAGCTGACAAAAACGACATAAATGGCTGCGTTTAAATTTTTGGTACTCAAACACACCATTGTTTAGCCAGGGATTACAGCGAAGGTAAGTTTGCAGCCACCTAGACAAATATATTAAGTCATCATGTGAAATGCTTTAAATTGTTTCTTTGTTTTTCTTAAATATTAATCTGGCCTCCATGAAAATATTCAAATGTGCTTAATGTTAATAAAAAGGACAAAAGGACAATTGTAGTAAAAGTCTTGGAACATCTTGAAATGTCCTGTAAAATTTCAGGCCAGGATAAGGAAAAGTGCTTGAAAATCTAAAACAAAGTCCTGGAATATTCCTACAAA
Source organism: Lithobius niger (assembly GCA_023313725.1). Lineage (NCBI taxonomy): Eukaryota > Metazoa > Arthropoda > Chilopoda > Lithobiomorpha > Lithobiidae > Lithobius > Lithobius niger. Next base: position 61,745 of record JAHWFP010057947.1, read on the forward strand.
ATTACTATATAGTATATTAGTGGAATAAAATCTTCATTTGTAATTTGTTGCAGTATTAATAAAATTTCATATCTAACAAATTTGTGTGTTAATTGTATAATTGCCTGTTAACTACTCGTTTATGGTCTTTAACTTTTCATTAACAAGTCGAAGAAAGTCTTGGAATTTCAAATACAGGCAAGTACGAACCCTGACTAGTATATGGGGTGCCCAAAAGTTCTGAGTCAGCCGAATATATCAAATGATGTACGATGTGTGTAAAACAAGTTTGTAACGTTAATGACAAAACAACGAGGGATAAGACAATCATAAAATCAATAGTCTTAATCCTGTTTCTAACTTTTGGTAGAAGCAGTTTAGATCTCCAGTGCAAATTGAAAAGTTAAACACTGACAACTCCAAAAAGAGGTCGACAACCTGGTAAAGAAATGTAAATGTACAAAAGAAAATTAATATAAATAAGCACACTGTGACAGCCAGTAAAGCAACTAGCTGCCAGATTTCTTCACTGCCTAACGTTCCGCACTTGCAAATAGTGTTTTGCACAAGATGAGACTATCTTCAGTCTCGGGCTTGTCTGATATTAACCATGGCGGTCTGTATCTCATCTCGCCTCATCACCTGAGACCTAACATTGTTATCGGACGAGACAAGTCCGACTGCAATGTATAACCCCAATCGTGGTTTTAGTTTCAATCTCACGTGATGCGTCAGTTGGCAGGCAGTAAGCACATGAACACTACGATAAGTTCTGGTATACTGTATTTGGGTCAACATAGAAATGGGAGTTGCTGCCGAAAATGAACAGTCGGAGTTGGGCGAAGTTCATAACAGCGTAGGCGTATCGTTTTCAGTAAGTTTTGACAAACATTTTGCTGACTGAGTAATAATAACAATAATAACTAAAGCTTTTTTATTTGGGGCAAGCAAAAGTGGGTCTCGTCTCATCTGATCTCATTACGTCCACTGCTGGTCTTGGTCTTGTATTGTATTTTAACCTGTTGAGTCGTCTCATATCATGCGAAACACTACTTGTAGAAATTCATTTTAATTTCACCATAACATTTGCATTTCTTCACAGATTTTCATTCTGCTTTTCAGGTAGGCAGCGATTAATGATGACCCACAACGTTACAGTTCATCCCAATAGTCTAAAAAGGTGCTTCTGTCGACAGTTAGCCACATGAGGACATTGGCAGAAGGCTGTCAAGATCACCAATTTTACGCTCGTCTTCTACTTCACTGCTGTGTCGTTACTGGTATTAACATTAGGATCTATTTAGCCATGCCCAGACCTTGTACCTGACATGGTACCCGTTTTCCACAAAGAAAACCTGTGTTCTCCAAATGCTGAATGCAAGAGCAAGGGGCTTAATTTATAAATACAGAAACCAGTCTACATTTCTGTTCATAATTTACTATCAACAAAATTATATACGTAGAAAATCAAGTTAGGAAGAAAAAAGTGATTTGCTACCACAGGTTTTGTTCATACACATGTGGTCAGATGGCACATTGCATCTACTAGTTGTTAAAATTACAAAATTACATCTATTTAATGGATTGTAAACAGCCTTTTCTGCTCGTTGTTCATGTACGGCTCCAAGGAGCTGATAGATCTACACAAGTAACAATACATTTATTTATTTCTCGATATTTGATTTATTTGATGGCCTTTCTGCTAGTGAACGACTACTAAAGACCAAGTTAGAATCTCTCGAATTGCGTTGGCTTTGGGCAGATCTATTATTAACATTTAAAATCCTTAAGGGTCTCCGTACGATTGATCTCCCGTTTTTTGTCTTAGCCTCTCATCTTTTACAAGGGGTCATTCAATTAAACTTCGTCATCTAGATTCTCGACTTGATTGTAGACGGCACTACTTTGCCCTGCAGGTCGTATCAGCGTGGAATTCTCTTAGTGAGGAGGCTGTTTTTGCCACCACGGTTAGTGTTTTTCGATGGTGCTTAAGGACCTTGCCCTTTTCTAAGTTCCTCCTGCGCGAGTATTAAGTGTTGACCACGAGTTGGCTTCTCTACACGGGGGTCTTGGCCTTGTCGTAATGTTGTCATTTACCTACCCTCAACTTTGGTATTGGCATTAGTGGTTCCCAAACCCTTCCAATCACCATACCACCATTGGTGGCTAAATCATTATTATTTATTAGATTTAAAATAAATTTATTGGAGCCTTGTATCATATAAAATATTCTAATACTCGTATACGGGTAATTTCATGAAATTGGGACAATTCGGTTTTCAAATTTTTTGTTTTTTTTATTGTTGCAAATAAAGATGGTTTTGTTTTTCTTAGCCTTATACTGGTGCTTATTGCAAAACAAACCTTAGCAAAGCTGTTTTTAGTTATTTCAAGAAAATATGAACTTTCAAAATGTACGTACGTAATATACAATCAAATTAATAAAATCATTAAATTTACCGTTAAACTTGGGCTAATAATTTTGTTTTAAAATATCAATAATTTAATAGTGCTTTATTTACAAAATTTATAAATAACTTGACATTAATTAATAGAGGAACTAGGACTTATCAACTCCATGGACAGCAATCAGCTCCATGGTCACAAAAGAGCCACGGAGTGCCATGGAGTTGATTGGCACAGAGCTGACGAAACTAGGTACAGCGGTTAATAGCCCTAACACCCCCTTAGTAGGCACACATGCTCTTGGCTTTAACACCATACATAACAATGTAATTAACTGCACATCTGTAGTTTTCTAAAACTTAAATTGTTTAGTTTTAACAAAGAACATGGAGTTGATGGTCTAAAAACATACTCACCACAATCAGCAGTGATTTTTCGCAATGGTTTCACACGAGCACATCGGATTACTTGTAGCCGGCAAAAACTCGAAAATGGTTACCGTCATGAAGTGTTCCCCCCACAGTAGAACTCCTGGCAACACCTACTGAACGCGTTTTTGAAACCTTTTTTGTGGGGCCATGGAGCTGACGCTGAACTACGTAACACCACTTTTTTCTTAAATAAAAGGTTGTAGCAAGTACTTTATTGCAACAACTTGGCACCAAATAGAAATCAGTAATTTATAGGATAATATTCAAGCTACAAACACTCGTTTTAAAAGCTATATATTGTATATTTTACAGCTTAGTTCACGTGAACATGGAGGCAGTAACATGCCACGGAGTTGACATTTTTGAAATACTTATTTTTTTTTTTTGCAATAAAGAAGAAAATTATTTTAGAAAATTAATGTAGCCGTTTATTAAACACACTTAATAAGAAAGGGATTCACAGAAATAAGTGTTAATATTTAACTAATTTCATGAACAAAATGTATGTACAAGAATTGTCCTCGTTTCATGAAATTACTCGTACATGAATCGGCTCAATTTATATTTAGACAGCAAAAGAAGTCTACTAAGAAAAGGGTGTAACGTGTGTTCAATGTAGAAGCCAAACTTGAAGTAGTTAAACCTTATTTAATGCGGAATAATCATGACAAGATTTGGGTTACATTATTACATTCTTTCTCAACACAAGAATCAACGGGAATAGAACACCGGGCTTTGACGCCCTTGACTTATATATGCTCCGGTCGGATCCAGAGCTCCACCGGACAACCAATCAGCTCGTGAGTTTGTTAACCAATCCAGTTCATGGTTACAAAGTGTTCACCAATCGTGGCCAACAATACTTGGCCACGTTCTCCTGCACGTCCGCTCGTGGTTTTGGCGCAAAACCTGAAAGTCCTTGCCGTTGCACAAGTGATTTTGGCGCCAACATGAGTCAAGCACAACACAACAGCACACAGGTAGGTACGAGGGTGAGCCAATGTCCGTTACAAGGGGAAACCTGGCGAACACCTCCTGGTAACCTCTGCTCATCACAGGGGCTGAGATAACACCAGAAATTGCCAGGATAGACCCTGATGGTGTATGGTAGTCTGTCACACTACCCTGGCTGGTACTGACTGATGTGGACTTTTTCGGGGCCCTTAACCCTTTCCCAGTCGCCAAACACATCCTACAGGAAAGTAGGCTGAGCTCTGTCACCACTCAGCCACAGTGATCAGTGGTAATTAAAGACTTAAGTTAATATCGTTTTACAAATAAGGTACCAGTGTATAAATGTGTTTAAATTTAATTACCTTATCAAGAGCGAAAGTCTTTGTGAGAGCAAATGCCCAGCCTGCCTGAAAGGCTCGCCTTATCATGGCACTGCTTGTAGTCGGTGTGGCACTTGCTAAACCAAAGGGGTTTGAGAAACGCAGTCCACACATCTCAACACTAATGTCTACCAAATCCACCGGCGTGTAAAATTGAGGAAGCCTTGGTTCAGCTGGTATTGATACACCATGAAGTGACTGCAAAATAAAGACATACAAATACGCTAGGAATGAAAGGCAAATTGATAAACTGTAGCAGACGGTTGGCACTGTGTTTGAAACCATCTGGTCACCATTGAGAAAGGTTAAATTACTGTAAGGTTGTGTGAGCATAGAACAACATGCTTCACCCCAGTAGTGCAGTTAGTAGAGTCCTGGCTAGTAAGAGAAGGTCCTCGGTTAAGTCGTCAGAGCAAACCTTTTTTCTTTGGTACATGTATATTCTAGCAAGGCCAAACATTAATACACATTGTCCGCTGCATTTAACCCCTCAACAATTTATTTAAATTATAGCTTAACGGTTAACTGATTTTTAAAACATGCACAGTATTAGCATTAGTTGAAAAATAGCACACACACACACACAAAAACAAATATTAGTGTAAACATGCTCCCATTGCAATCTGCATGCTCACTTTGCAATAATGTACTTTGCAATTATTTCATTGTACTGTACTGTAATTTCATACACTATGTGTATCTCTTTGCAGCCCTTGGTCTTTTTAAAATCCAAACCGATATTTAAATGTTGCGTTTGGTGTGAGCCCAGAACTGTAGTCTTGAAATCGGCTCCAAAACAATAACTTGTTTAAAATTCTTGCCATTTTTTTTGTTTTTGCCCTTTGAAGTCATGAAATCAAAACACCAAGTTAATCACACTGAGTAGTTCAAAGGTTACACGACAATTTTGAAAACTCCTTACTGCTGGGCCGGAATCATTGTTTTGGGCAGATATACGATTTTTTAATACTGTTTTGAGGTTCAGTTGGCAATATTGTCCTGTTTTTTTTTTTTGCAATTACGTACCAGTGAAAAGTCGAATGGGATTTTATAATATTCATACCACTAAAGGAAAGTCATGTACTGCAAATTTTAAGTACCACAATACAAGAATGAACCTCGCTCTGCGGCCATTCGTTGATTTCCCAAACCATCTTCTTCTAAGGAGTCTTCGTAAGTAAGTAATACTTGTGAAGATAAATGTAAACGTAATAACTGTACTTTTTATTGGCGTGCCGAAGCTAGGATTTAGTTTAATACAGAAATAATCATAAAATATTTGCGTATCTAGAAAATCGCAGCACTTAAGCTACAAAGCAAATTATTTCATGCATTTTCATCTTCTCACCTGTAAGTATTTGTGCATATACCAAGCAGCTGTTTTGCCATCATTTACTGATTCAACTGTCGTTTCTGCGACTCCTGCCACATCTCCGCCACAAAACACACTAGGGTCACTTGTTTGCATGGTTTTTTGGTCGACTTCAACGCATCCATATTTATTGAGCTTCACTGGAGCCAACGAAGATATCACTGAAATAAATCAACAATACATTAGTTTAAACAAGTTTCTCATTACTATTTCTCACTATCATTGCTGCAGTAACATTTTAACGTGTCGGTGTAACTGTTGCGATTTTTTATCCACAAGGGATATTTTTTGTGCAAATGCCAAACAAGAACCTAGCAATATTCGTTTTAGTTGGCTAAGACCTTTGCAGGAAATCTCCTAGCAATGTTAGTTTTGCTATTCCAAGCTCCAGCACAGTAATACAGAAAACTATTGCAAATGCCTTTGCAGGAAATGTCTGAGCTACGATATTAGTTTCAGTATTCAAGCTCTAATAATAGAGTAAGCAAAATACAGATGCAAACCTATTTACGTTGCCTAAAGGCAACGTAAATAGGTTTGCATCTGTATTTAGTTATTTCTTGTGAGCCTTTGGCTTTCCCGTCCTTAAATAGAGTAAACGATTGCAAAGGCCTTTGCAGAAAAGATCTTTAGAAGAATTAAAGAAATGCTGGTCATGTACAAACAGAATAAAAGATGCTATTATAGTAATGGAAGCCGGCCCGTCCAAAGACTGATGAATTTAGAGAGAAGCTTATGGGCATAATACAAGGATTGTTGGTATTGTTGGCCTGTTGCAATGGAGGTGAGACAAACTTTGGTACGTTCTGAACTTCGTCTTGATTCTCAAACCAAAACTTTCATTTTATCTCGAGATGGAGTAAGAAGTAACTTCCCCAAATCCAGGAAGTGCTTTTATAGTAAAAGACCAGACGAGAGAAATTTTGTATGTTCTTGATCTCGTCTTGATTCTCACAAACTGAAACTCTCATCTCATCTCAACCTTAAGCTGGACTAAGAAGTGCCTTCACCCATTTCACAAAAAGAGGTGACAGACGAGACAAAATTTGGTATGTTCTTGACCTAGTCTTGATTCTGAGTGTGTTGGTAGTTAAGAATGCTCAGTAAGGCTGAGCGAAAGCTACTCTTTTCATCTCTTTACATATATGTATATGTATATGTATATGTATGTATATGTATATGTAATGAGATGAAAAGAGGAGCTTTTGCTCAGCCTTACTGAGCATTCTCAACTGCCAACACACTCAAACCAGGATCCTCCCACAGTTGCTAAGCAAACGCAAGCTATGCAGCGGAGCCTTCCCAGCAGACTAGCATCTCCTCACATACCAATATTCCCTGCACCCATGATGCAAAAATGTCAAACCTTACAACCCTACACGTAACTAAATAATAAACTTAACAAATAAATAAACTGAATAAATAATAAATAAATACACTAAATAAATAAAATTTTTATTTATTTATTCAGTTTATTTGAAATATTAATTTCTTTATTTAGTTTATTTGAAATATTTAATGGTTGTACTAGCCATATCGTTCGCTTCACTTACTCCATTGGTGTCGACCCATGCTTCATGTAATTTCTTTGATTCCAAGATCATCACAAAATCAATGTACTGATTATTTTCATGCAAACTAATTGCTATTGTTGCTCATAGTTCGTTCAACACATATCCTCAGTACGTCTGCATTTCATCTACATCATTCCAAACATACGACTTGCTTGTTTGTACGTTTTTACGTCTCCAGAAGTAATCCCCGTACAAAGGTGAGAGATGAGAGATTGAAAGAGCAAAGCGAGATGCACATTGAAAAAGTTTACTTTACGTGGAAATTGCTCGCTTTGCTCGCTAAATCCACGCACCTCCACGTTTCCGAAACACGAATGTTTGACATCTTTTTAAATCCAGGTCTATGGGTCTGATTTTTCCATGCATCAAGTCTGTTGATACAAAACCAATTTTAAAATCTATATGTGGTATGTTGCAAAATACGTCGACCTTTTAGGTTATTTTTTCCGTGCATCCTTTTAGAGATCATCTCAGTATGTAACTAATAGCTTCAAGGCGGTTTGTTTGTTGAGAATTTAAACCCATGCATGAACTAACTATGACGTCATGAACAAATATCATGAGGATTAAAAAAAAACTTTGACGTCATATTTGCAGGTTCTTTCGCATATTTGAAGGTCATAAAATCAAGTTACATCTACAAATTAGGTCTACTGGGAGCGTAATTTAATTATCTTTCATTTGGTCGTACTTCCATCTTTATAGGTGCCTTGGTTCAAGAGGAGAAGAGGTACACGCACGCACATCATATGTCTTTAATGATGTAGATATATATTTAGTTACCAGTAGGGTTTTAAGGTTTGGTATTGTCGCGTCAGGGAATAGAGGGAATATTGGTATGTGAGGATTTGCTAGTCTGCTGGGAAGGCTGCTCTGCATAGCTTCTAGATGCTTAGCAACAGTGGGAGGAGCCTGGTTTGAATGTGTTGGCAGTTGAGAATGTACAATAATGTTGAGCGAAAGCTCCCGTTTTATCTCTGTATGTATGTATATATATATATATATATATTGTGATTAGGGTGAGTGTTTAATTTTATGGGTTCACAGTGGGTGTGGTTATTAAAATTTGGTATGTTCTTGAGCTCATCTTGATTCTCAACCTAAAACTCTCATCTCGACCTCGAGCTGGGCTAAGATTTAAGAAATGCCTTCCCCAATCCAGAAAAACAAGTGCTTTCATAGTAGAAGACGAGACAGAAAATTTGCTGAGTACTTCACCTTATCTTGATTGTCAACCCAAAACTTTCATCTCGACCTCGAGCCCGACCATGAAGGCCTTCCACCAACCAAGAAAAAGTGCTTTCATAGTAGAAGACAAGATGAGACAAAATTTGGTATGTTCTTGACCTTGCCTTGATTCTCAAACCAAAACTCTCATCTCGAGCTAGACTAAAAGTGCCTTCTCCCAATCTAGGAAAAGAAGTATTCTGACAGATGAGACAAGATAAAATTTGTTATGTTCTTGACCTTGTCTTGATTCTCAAAGCAAAACTCTCATCTCGACTTCGAGCTGGACTAAGAAGTGCCTTCCCCGAGCCAGGAAAAGGAGTGCTTTCATAGTTAAAGACGAGAAAGACTAAATTTGGTACGTACTTGAGTTTTGTTTCTCGACCTTGAGCTAACTTTGGATGCCTATCCCCAATCCAAGAAAAGAAGTTCGTTCACAGTAAAACACAAGAGAAAACAAAATGTGATACGTTTTTGACCTAGTTTTGATTCTCAAACCAAAACTCTTATTTCAACTGCGAGCAGGACAAGAAGTGCGTTCCCCCCAATCCAGGAAAAGAATGCTCTCATAGTACGTGATGAGACGAGACTAAATTTGTTTCGGTCTTGACTTAGTTTGATTCTCAAACCAAAACTCTCATCTGACCTCGAGCTGGACTAGGAAGATCCTTCCCCCGATGCAGGGAATTAAGTGCTTTCATTGTAGAAGACGAGACAAGACAAAATTTGTTATGTTCTTGAGCTCATATTGATTCTCAAACTGAAAGTCTCATCTAGACCTCGAATTGGACAAGAGGTGCCTTCTCCCAATCCAGGAAAAGAATGCTCAAATAGTAAATGACGAGACGATACTAAATTTGGTTCGGTCTTGACCTCGCCTTGATTCTCAAAGCAAAACTCTCATCTCGACCTCAAGCTGGACTAAGATTTAAGAACTGCCTTCCCCAATCCAAGAAAAGAAGTGCTTTCACAGTAGTAAAACATGAGAACAACAAATATATGTTCTTGATCTCATTTTAATTCTTAAACTGATACTCTCGTCTCAACCTTGAGCTGGACTACGAAGTGCTTTCCCCCAATCTGGAAAAAGAAGTGCTTTAATAATACAAGCCGAGACAAAATTTGGTAAGTACTTCACGTCATCTTGATTCTCAAACTAAAACTCTCATCTCGACCTTGAGCTGGACCATGAAAGCCTTCCTCCAACCAAGGAAAAGAAGTGCTTTCACAGTAGAAGACGAGACGAGACAAATTTGGTGTGTTCTTGATCCTCGAGCCAAAACTCTCGTTTCGACCTCAAACTGGACTAAGAAGTGTGTTCCCATGTCCAAGAACAGTGCTTTCATAGTAAAAGATGAGACGAGAAAAAAATTGGTCGGTTCTTGACCTCATCTTGAATTTTAAACTGAAACTTTCATATTGACCTCAAAGCTGGACTAAGAAGCACCTTCCCCCAAACCAGGAAAAGCAGTGCTTTCATAGTAAAAGAAGAGATGAGACAAAATTTTGTATGTTCTTGACCTCGTCGTGATTATCAAACCAAAACTGTCATCTCAACCTGGAGTAAGCAATGTCTTCCCCAATCCAGGAAAAGAATTGCTTGCTTGCATAGTAATGGATGAGACGAGATAAAAATTTGGTCCATTCTTGACCGTATCTTGCTTCTCAAACTGAAACTTAGGTCTTGACCTCACACTGAGCTAAGAAATGCCTTCCCCAATCCAGGAAAAGAATTGCTTTCATAGTAAAAGACGAAATGTGACAAAATTTGGTATGTTCTTGACCTCCTCTTGACTCTCAAACCAAAACTCTCATGTCGAGCTGGACTAAGTAGTGTCTTCTCCCAATCTATGAAAAGAAGTGCTTTCACAGAAAAGATGAGATGAGACAAAATTTGTTACATTCTTGAACTCGTCTTGATTCCGAAACCAAAACTCTCATCTCCATCTGGAGCTGGACTGTACCTTCCTCCATAAGCTCAATTACAGGTAAAGAGAGTTTTCGTATTATGACATGAGATGAGACAAAATTTGGTATGTTCTTTATCTCGTCTGGATTCTCAAAGTACTTAGTTAGCCTAAGGTTAAAAAGTCGAGCATTGTTAAGATGTTCTTTAAAATTGCATCTTAACGTCGACTCCATTCATCAAAACACATCTCGAGTTCAAGTTTTGGTGAGGCATTTGTTTGCTATGCATTGGTAAAAAGAAAACAACGGAGCAGTAATGCTAGAAATTGCTTGGAAACGTACTAGGACTATCAGCAATCTGTCAACAGAATGAAAGTTGTCATGCAGGACAGCTTCTTAGATACAAAGATTGTGGGTAATTTGTGAGAACGAAAGTTGCTAGGCAGGGAAGGTCCTTGAAAGAACACAAGGATTGGCAGTAATTTGTGGAAAGTAGGACATAGCAGGGAAGATCCTTTAAAAACAAATTACAAGAGCCATTTATGTATCCCATTCCGGAAATGGGGACTACGAATACGTAGATGATACTGCAAATGTCACTAATTTATTGGTAGCTGTAGTTAAGAACTGTGTAAATATGTGTATTGTAAAATAAATGCCAGTCTTTTAACTACAGCAGTTCCTGTTCATGTGAATTCTGTTAAAAACCAAAAAGCTGGTATGCATACACACACTTACCATCGTTACTACTCAAACTTGACCCAAATGCAGAGATGATAAAATTAGCTTTCAGTCGAATTATTTGTTCTTCGTCCTCAATCCATTCATCATTGTCATCTTTTTCAGTACGGCAGAATTCCATGCCTGTGATAGTATTATCCCGCATAACAACTTTCCTGGGTGCCAAAAAAGGCATAAATTCACATTTCTCCTCTCGAGCCAATTCCATCTGATAAAACAATAATACATTAAAATTTAATAAAAATTATGCTAGAGCACATAATTATAACAGGACAAGTCATGCGTTACAGCATTTCGACGTTTTGTAAAGTTTTTTTAATGCATTTAATACATTTACAATGCATTTTAATACATTTACAATGCATTTACAAATCCACCTACGAAAATGCCACAGATGCCAAGTCGTTAATTTCTGTCACAGCTGTAACAAAATTCTTAATATACATTCTGGGAAACTGCTACCTTTGTTTGGTATTAGGTTTTATCTTAAGTTTGGCAACGACACGCTATGGAGAAAATAAAACTTACACTATACTCCTACTACTTCAGTAGAATTTAGTTAATTTTTTTCTCTTTTTAACTTTAAAGGTTCTTGGGATAGCATCATTGGATACCTCTTAAAATGCTTTGAATACACTCCTTCGATATTTAACCCCAAGTTAAAGAAAAAATATATTATTGCTACAGACAATGATTAATGCCTTAATTCCTTAAGTTCCAGGGCTGTATGCCCATGCAAACATGCGTAAAACTAAATCCACAACAAACTAAAGCTTCACAAAGGTTCCTTGGAAATCAAATCCACAACTTGGCAGAAAATTCTCATGTCTATTCTACTGATGTGTGAAACTGCTAGATTTATGGCTTCAAGCATATCCATAATCTAAGACATGCAAATATGGCTGTGGCTTTAAAGGGCAATTACATTCATTTTGACATGCATGTTTTACTTTTGGATCACTTACACAATAACTAAACAAAAGAATTGCTGTAGTAGGAATACGTTACGTACATCCAATACAACAATTTAATTACTGCATCACCAAAACATGTAATGGGTACCGCCATTGTTTCCTGTGGAGGTGGAACAAGCGAAATTAATGCCGACAGATGGAACCGCTGTTCTGTGGGAAACCCACTGAGAGAGCTGTGTTGGCTGTGAGTAGCTGAAGTGTCTGACGGCCTTAGCTGGTCACTGCTGTCGTACCTGTTTGTTTACCAGTTATTTAAAGAATGGGGGGAGGGGGGACGAACATGGACTTGTCTTCGAACTACTCAAGCCAAATAACTTCATTTGAGAATGAAGATTTTTTTTCGCAAGAGGGCGTTACTGATAGATATTGGCCTCCCAAATTTGTGCACGTGTCAGAGCTGCATCCGGACTCAAAGCCGAATGCGTTTGTTGCAGGGAAGTACTTGCAAGATAAAAAAATCTTCATTCTCAAATGAAGTTATTTAGCTAGAGTAGATTCGAAGACAACTCCATGTTTGAGCCCCCCCCCCCCCCCCCCCACACTTTTTTCCTTTAAATAACTGGTAAGTGGACAGCACAACAGAAGTGGCCAGCTAAGGCCGTCAGATGCTTGAGCTACTCACAGCCAAAGCAGCTATCTCAGTGGGCTACCATTGGTTGAGTCGAAACAGAACAGCGGCTCCATCTGTCAGCGCAGTCGAAACAAAACAGCTCCATCTATCGGCATTAATTTTGGTTGTTCTGCACGAAACAATGGCAGTACCCATTACGTGTTTTGGGGATGTAGTAATTAAATTGTTTTATCGGACGTACGTAACGTACTCTTACCGCAATTCTTGTGTTTAGTTATTGTGTAAGTGATCCAAATGTAAAACATGCATGTTAAAATGGATGCAATTGCCCTTTAAGGAAACAAAACCTCACTTCCATATCAAGAATTCTCAGTGCTAGCAAATTACAGAACTGAAGCGTGTTTATTGTAGCTGAAATGGATGTCTTACGCCACGGAACCAATCTGTGTTCGGTAATACTCAAGTAACATTAATTACTGGCAGAATGCATGGAAAAACAGTAAGCAACAACGAAATACTACATGGTTTTCAGTAAACAAATCCATCTTACTTCTTCAGGGACTGCTCTTATATTTGTAAACCCTTTCCTGAATACAACGTATACTCTCTTCGCACCACAGCGTAATGCTGATGTTGCACAATCAAAGGCTGTATCTCCTGCGCCAAGGACAATTACTGTTCCACTCAACTGTGGCATTGCTGTTCGTTGACAATTACACATTCCTGTATATTAACATTCAAATTAATCGTTAGTTTTCACAATTTGGTTTATATAGGAATGTAGTATTTAATTATCAGTGGTACAGATTTACACATGCTCATGGAAGTAATCACGTTACCTGGTTTGCTTGCTTTTGAAACCATTGGGAGAAAATCCTTAGATGTGTAGAATCCTTGTTCCATTGTTAGCGTCTCAAAAATAGGAATAATTTTCGGTTCGGGCATACCTTTTAAAGAGAACAATGATTTTAATCCAAGCAAATACTTACTAAATGCTCTAACGGATAAAAGTACGAAAAGAAAGTGTAATCTACCCCAAAACAAAACTTGTTAAAGCGTCCCGCCATGTGATGCGATCTTGGAATCACGGCTGGACTCATTCCTGGCTGGGACTTGGTGTGTTGGGTGGATTATGAGCACTTGCACTTTGTACTGTCATGCCTTCTATTATATTCTATTTATTCTATTCTAGTTATTCTATTCTATTCCATTCTATTCCATTTATTCTATTTATTCTAGTTTAATTAATTATTAAGATTTGCCTTATACATTTTATAGGATTGGTTCAACATTAGGTCTTATCTCTGTCTTATACTGATAAGATGACACAAGAAGATGCATGATATAGGAATAGGCAGGGCCCTACGGACTGGGAAAGATAGTTCACCAAACGTATGAAGGATTCCTGCCCAGTTTTCGTTGTTTGAAGTAGTAATATCAATTAACTTCACTAAAGTCGTGCGTAGTCAGCAAAAGTTAAAACTTAGTTAGTTGGTTATTTTGTTTGCTAGTTGGCCTTTCTGTGTTAGCACATCACTGCCATGATTTAAGGGACGTCTTAGTTAAAGCAGAAACATAAACTAAATATGCAGCAAAACAAGTTGTGATGTCAATTAACTTTGCGAAAACCAGGCGAAGTTGCTTAAATTGAAAACTGAGTTGGCCGTTTTATTAGGTAGAAGTGCCTTTTTCTATTACTCATCTTCATTTCTAGCTCATTTAATTTAGAAACGTTAACTAAATCTTTCCAAAGAATTCTGCCAAATTTTAACCATTTGTTAATAGGAACTGGCTGCATGCAGGCAATTTTTCACCTACGTTGTGGTTGCAGGCAGTAGCAGCCCCGTAAACTTGTCGGTGGTAGCCTAGCATACGACTTAGTCACGTCCGCCCGCCCCCCATCCCGAGTCAGAGTGGAATAAATTAAAATATAAATAAAAATAAATAACGTTTTTCATTAACTCGAGTCAGCTTAGTTTTATTTATTAATTTTTTTTTTCTATTTTGAGTGTTAATTTTAAAATTAAATACTTCGTAGTGTGCATTGTAGCAGAAAATATCAACTGGGCTAGAAGCCCCAGTTAGGTTTATTTCTTTTCGTAATTGTAAAGCTGGTGCATGCAACAGCAAAAGTTCAAACATCAGTTTAATTTCGTTACTTGTAAAATCCATGTCTGCATTCATTCAGTAATACATAGTTGGGGGAAGTACTCTTCAGGGTCGGGGGACCTTCCCACTTTAACCCCACTCACGCCATTTATGTACGGGCTTCGGCACTCAAAAAGTTCAGATGCTGGGCTTATTCTTTTGTAATTAAGGTTGTAATTTTGTCAACATAAGGGCAAATTGGGCGTCTCTTTTGAAACTTATAACTTTATCTTTTTGTTACTGACAAGAGGCGTTGTCTCCTGTCTCAATCCCCGTTTTATTTTTTATACCTTTCTTAACTTTCGTTTGGCCCTCATTGTTCAAGAGACCATCTTTTCGTGATTAAAACGTGTACTACGTGACAAACTGCTTAAAAATTGTGACTTTTTTTTGCATCTTCAACTCAACCAATTTCAGCAGTTAGTAAAATTCCAAGAGACACACCTCATCAAGATGAGATTATGCCAATGTGAGTCCTGGGGCCAATGCATATCAAAACAAGACAAGACAGAGATCTGAGGCTGAAAATCGAAAATGAACCAATTTATGTAAATCTTGTCTCGTCAGTCTCGACTTGCAGTTAGGTTTTCTCAGCCCACCACGACCAACAACGACAACAACACGTTAACTGCTGTTTATACTAACCGATTCCAATAAAGACAGCTTTAAATCCTTTTTCTTTTAAATTCTTCACCGTCAGGTCTGTGGTGCTGAGCATTCGACCACATTCCACCTGCAAAATAATAATACGTTTGCAAATTGGCACCATCACGTGAAAGCAATATAACTCAAAATGGTTAGAAAAAGTGGTCACCTTGACTCCTAGATCTTTCATTAACGCAACTTCAAACGACACAACGTTGTATGGTAAGCGGTATTGCGGAATTTCCGAGGAACTGTACGAAACGTAAAGAAATATTTTGTTTAAGCATTTGATACATCATAAATGGCATTGTTTAGTATATAACCAAGTGTAGACATAGATTCTTTGCAACAGCTAGCAAAGTTAAAAGCAACGAACCTAAGACAAACGGGTATTATTGGGAGAAAAAATCGATTAACAAAACCAAATCGGCTCTTAACATGACAATATGGTAAGAACACAACTGAACCAACATTCTTATCTTTATGATAAGTACGCAGGAATAATGACGAATAAATTCACTTTGTCATCCATAGCTCTACAGAATGTTGACTCTATTTTGTACTCTGTTTACTTGGAGAACAAATATTTAA
>JAHWFP010057949.1:0-33798 GCA_023313725.1 Lithobius niger
GATCGTCTGCGAGAAACGGAACAGTCCAAAGATCGAGGGGTTGTGAACTCGCACGAGCGCGCTAGCGCGAGTTCGATTTTGCTACCCCTAAATCTTTGGACTGTTCCGTTTCGAGCAGACGAGCAATTATTTCGGGATAACCCGGTCTACTTCACGGATATGTATTACATATTGGTATGTGAAAATCTGTCAAAATTTGGTGAAAATGTGATTTTGTACTGGAGGACCAAGATTTAAGGCACACGCACGTGCCTGTAAACCAAGCAATTAACTTTGCATGGCGTTGGAATTTATTTTCTTTCTTTAGTATTCGTAGTTTACAGTAAAATTGTGTACCTTGAAAAATGTTTCAGTCTCTGTAAAGGCTTTAGCTCATTTTGCCATTTCAGTAGAAATACACACCGTAAAATGAGTTGGTGGGGGGGGGGTGTCAACTGGGTGGGCACAGAAAAATGTTAGGGGGCATTACACACCCTTGACGCGCTGTAGCGTCGCTACTGCTACGAACTCTATTGTACGGCCACAGTTAGCATGTGTGTGACAGATGTACGTCATGAGCAATGTAAATACACAGGTTGCAAATAGCACCTTAACTCATTTCTATGTGGACAGCGTTATGAGGTTTGTTAATTTGACTTGAATTGGTCGTCGTGCTCAGTTCTTTATTGTCACCAATAGCTACAGAAGGAATAGTCATCCAATCATCCCGCCCCCACATTTCAATCTATCAACTGCATCCATTCCAAGAGCGCTACTCGAACCACTGGACTGATGAGAATTTCCACTGCAGAAATTCATTATTTTATTATTCTAATTATTACCACACTACCATTACAGCAGAATTGTGAATATGTCAGGCCATCATTCTGTCTACGTTGTGATACGACGCTATGCACTTGCTAGCATGATTTATGAGTTACTTTTGAATAAATATACCCTCGAAAATTTAGCTGTGTTGTGTGGTCCATTTAGGAGGAAGAGAGTGGCGTTAAAGGGAAGCATTCTTTGACCGCACCCTGCATGATAAAAGTGGCACACTCCAAGTTCGTAGTTGGAGAGGTTTTTCGGATTATAGTAAAACATAACTTGCGTGGATTGCGTCAAGACACCGATATAAAAGTGGTAACTGGGGGAGGTGAACAGATGGAGTAACATTACAAGTGGCTGACTTATCACTGCGAATTGCAAGGTGCTCCTTCACGAGGATGAAAGGATCTTTGCCCACACATCAGTTGCCATCACGTTGCGAGATTGACGATACACGCTTTCTGGAACATCTTTTGCTACTGATAAAATTAATTTTTGAACCTTTACAACAGGAATTACGTGTTCATAGAGAGAAAATTGAGTGAATTGAAAATGCAGTGATGCAATGTAGAACCAGGAAAGAGTAATGCCAAAGCCAAGAAAGCTGGAAACGAAAACATTGCATCAAAATGCTCACCAGATGGCAATTCATACAGCCCACCAAACCACGGTAGTATTCGCCAACACAGAAACCTTTAACCAGGGCCATACACAATACTGCTGGTCAAGCAGTTAGTATGATTAAACCCAAGTCAAAATCGGTTGATAGTATACTTCTACCTGCCTACCACAGTTGCAGCCAACATACCGTGGCTTTCCAAACGTTAAAAGCAAAACTGTTGGCATCTGACGTACTGAAATTGCCCAACTTCAACTATCCCTTTGTCAGTGAATTTGATGTATCGCACCTGTGCCTCAGGGTGATGATCTCACAGCACATACGTGCCGAAGTGCATGTTATAAACTTCTACAACAGTGGTCTGAGAGAAGGGAGCAACGACATACCACATTTGAGAAGGAAGCTATGACGTCCGTCGAAGCCATCAAAAAATGGCATCATTACGTGGAAGAGACTCAATTCACCTCCATTACGGACAATGAAGCGCTCAAGTGGTTGTTATCTAATAAAAAGACCTCAAGGAAGGGCTCATTGGGCACTCCGTTTACAAGCGTTTAATTCATGGTTATTCACAGACCAGGGAAACTAAATGTAATGACAGACGCCCTCTCGTGCAACCCTCAGCCCCTATGGTTCATCAGGATGCTACGAAGGATGCTGTTGGTGCTAGCAGACGATCCTGCCATTGTGCGTTTCAGCAACGTTCTACCAGATGTTCGGCCGGCAAAGAATAATGAGACTGTTAAGTTTGAAGTGCATTCCTTAGAGAACTATAAGCTGATTGTTGGACTTGTTTATTATGTTGACTTGGCAGCGACTGACAGGGGAAGAGCAACGGACAACCTGCGCTTCTATGTACCATGGAGCCTTCTCCACGCTTTCTCAAATCTAACCATGATCATGCACAAGCGGGCCACCTGGAAGTTCATAAAATGCTTAGCCTGTAGCATTGGCTGGGAATTTGCACATACACCAAACTATGCGTCAGGTCCTGTCCACAGTGCCAGATGGTGAAGGGAGCACCATTCAAGAAAGCCGGAAGCATGATTCCAGTCATCTCCTTACACAGTATGAACATGCTTGGTGCTGATTTTGTCGGTTCTCTCCTTGACACGAGGAAAGGATGCAATAAATTTTGGTGTTCTTTGACCACTTTACTAAACATGCAAGATTGGTGCTGACAAAATATGCCACTGCAAAATCTGTGGCCAAGAAGTATCTGCCTACGGTAGTAGATGAGCTAGGACCACCATAGCGTATGATGTCAGATGATGGTGTGGCATTCGTAGCAAAACTATTTCAAGAAGTATTACATTTGACTGGTGTTCACCACAGTCGCACAACTACATATCACCCCATGCGAATGTGATGAACGTCTCAATTGAACAATTAAAATCTGCTTATGTGTGTACGTTCAGTGGGATCGATCAGAATGTGATGTTCATCTCCCTTTTATTCAATATGCAATTTGTACCATCCGACAGGCTAGTACTGGTGAAACACCATTCTTCCTCATGCATTTGCGTGACCCACGAACAAAAATGCACGCTATCTCCTTACCTCAATCTACCGATCATCAATCGATGTCAGAATATGTAAAACTAACACGGCAGTCATGGAGCGTGCTCATGATATCGCAAGAGCCCAACACGAAGAAGCTGTGAGGAAGGTAAAGATTACATACGATAACGAGCACCGCACAGTGTCCAATGAGAAGAATAAGTTGCTTAAAGTACACAATCACGCTCGGTCGGATGCTGAGGCGAGGATCGCAAAAATCTACTACCAGTCTACTTGGGCCCATGCCACATCCTTCATAAAAGATCCAGGGTTCAGACAACACCTGGAGAACCTGGAAATCTCAGGGAAAATGAAATAGAGCCAAAATCGCAGGGAAATTTCAGGGGAAAAAAAAAGAAATTTTTTTTTGAAAATCGGGGAAAAGGCAGGGAAATTTGAAAAACAATGCCTTTGTCTCTGATTTGTAAGTTCCATTGAATTAGCAGACCAGACACAAAATCCTAGGCTAGTAGCAAATATTTTAATTTGTGCTTATTATGTTCGACTATTTTAGATATTACTTCAATAAACCAAATCTTAGGCTGGTATTAATATCTGTGATGAAAAAGCATTTAGTCCCGTCTGGACTGGTCTCTAAACAGCTATTTTCTGGGATGTTGGATTATTTTCGTACAAATATTAATAAAAACATTAGCTACTGCCTGTTTCCTTACCTAACTTTTTGCAAACACCTGGAAATTGCCATTGGATGCACCTGGAAAACCTGGAAATGTCAGGGAAATTGAGAATTAAAAAATGTTGTGAACCCTGAGATTACAAGTGACATAGTCGGTGGTGGATATCAATGACTCAACAGTGGTACAAACAGTAAATGTGGCTAACGTTGAGCCATACTTGAACCTGGTGACAATGGACAGATATGGACATGAGGAACTCTGTCACCAGGATGGTCAAGACATGCTTGAGGAACCAGATGACTCTATCTTGACTAAAGGAGACGGCAACACTGATTTCAATGAAGTGAATAGTCAATTATCAGGTGAAGATTCTTAGACACAGTTTGATCCGGGCTACGTGCAAGATGAGCCCGTACTTTGTGACACTGACTATGGACCTTCCATACAAGTACAGAGTGCAGCTCCTGACTGCACACATTAGAAGATTGTGTCTCCAGCATGATATCACATGGCTCACCTGAAGAAAGCCGCACTGTCGAGTCCAGAGGCGTTCTGGAGACTACCATTTGTAGGGCTCTCACCACTAGAATGGGTCTAACGTGAGTGATGAGTAGGATTGGGAACTACTGGTGTAGTGGGTTAGTGATTAGTGAGTAGTTACTTAGTGTGAGCTGTCTGTTGCTAGTGTTCCGTTCTGTCACACTTTTGTCCGTCTTCAAACGAGTATCCAGAACTAAGGAGAACTGGCATACAATATGAGAAGATGTATGAGCTGACCGCATTTTTTTAAGTGTTGAGGATAGGAATTTTCTTGGTCGATTTCTTTTTAGAGGTTAGTCTTCAGTAATACGTGACAGGCTACAACGCTATAGGAAGAAAGGGATTCACAGACGAGTTGATCTGACCACCTCGAAATGTATGTGGCCTGCCGATATTGTGTGTTTGTGTGGCAGTCATGACTGATGCCGATGATTGTCTTAGGGATGCTACTACCAGGATGACAGTCTCCACAGTGTGATTTAAAGGTGAAGCATCATGTGTGGCATTGATACTTGTACGCCTATGAGACTACAACACCATTTATCCATGCCAACACGGACATTCCATTATTTCCATACACATGCATGCATTTCGTTTACCTATATATATATACTAGCTGAAGCCCGTGCTATGAAACACTGGTTAGGTATGGCAGCCGATGTGTGCGGCAATGTTCGACCGAAATAAGTTTCTTCAAATTGTTGCGCATACCTCCTAACAAATGTTGATTTTCGTTCTCTTCGCTCACTCACTCAGTCAGCGCATCCTGTGACTCAGATTCCACCCCCCCCTCTCGCCACTGCTAAATGATACTCTCTTTATTCTTCAAAGTTCATGTTGGCGGTAATATCAGCGCTTATTGTGACTCAAATACTAATCCCTCCCACCCTCCCACCGACGGCTAATGATTCCTGGTTTGTAATGCTCATCTCTTTTTTTGTTATTCTACCAGCCATGTTCATGCTGGTAGAAATAAATAAGGCTCAAGACACTCGAGAAACATGCTGTCCTGAAAAGCTTCACCCATTGTTTTCCACCCATCGTCGGTGTCTTCGTTCTGCTCGCAACAGCTGGTCGAAACTGGGCACCACTGACGTTTTGTTTACTTTTTTAACAGCATAGAAATGATTGTTGAAATGATTGTGCATGATTGTCGAAATGATGTATGCGAATATCAACCACATCAAAAGCCTAGGCCAAACTTACGATGTTAAAATGGTTTCAGCAAACATAAAACTACACTGAAGGAGTAATTCACCTATACATGACTTGTGTCACGAAAAAAGTAAGGTGGAACAGCTGAGGAATGAGCGGCTGAGGTAATGGGTGGGGTGAAGCAAATATTTGGGCCTTCCCTAGAAGAAAAGTGGTCAAGATTTATAACAAAATGGAGAGTGGCCGGAGATGGGGAGGGGATACATTGGGGAAAAGGTATTTATCTCTGGGGATGGGAACAGAGCAACTTCTCCTCCCCCAATTCACCTCAGGGCAGCTAACGTCCCATTCCTAATTCTACCCTCCCCCTCCCCCCTTATTGTAGGCCCTCCCTCCTCCGCACACCACTGATCACTCCACTTTTTTATTTTTATTTTTATTTTTGTAATGTATCTTTAGACAATTTACCCCCCCCCCCCCCTCCTCAGATATATGCCCTATCCCATCCCTGGTCACTCATCCTTACGTTTTTGTATATTTTGTACTGCAATTTTGAAAATTCCCCCACCCTCCAAGCCCCAGTCGTCATTCCTACTTTTTTTTGTGTGTTCTGAAATTAAAAATTTCCTTGTCGCTCATCATTACTTTTTTTTTGGCAATGAAACTGAACAAAGCCTCTCTCCCCCCCCCCCCCCCGGGGTGCTTTTTCCCAAAAATTTTTTTCGAACTGAAATGAAGGGGGGGGGAGGCGGCTGGATTCACCCCATAGGAAAGCACAAATATTTTCACTGGGGAACTGCTGGAAACGTTTTGGGACAAAATAGGCGTTCTTTATAGTATATATAAAAAAAAATTGGGTCATCAAAATTTCGAACACAGATTTTATTGCGCCTTTTGCACAAATTTTATTCCACTCATCTCTACTTTTTGGCACTAAAATATGGATATTCCACCCTGCGTTTGTTATCTCCCCACCTTCCCCCACGTCCCCCAGCCCATCACCATTGCTAATGATTCCTTCTATGTAATGATCAATTCCTTTTGTTATCCCCCCCTCCCCACTTCCCCCACGTACCCCGGCCCATCACCATTGCTAATGATTCCTTCTATGTAATGATCACTTCCATTATATTTTTCCAAGTTATTCTGCCCTGCCTTGCCTTTCTTGGTTTATGGTTTTTGATGTTGGCAATAGATGGCGGGGTCTGTCTATGACCATGGAGCCTTGCCGGAACGCATATTAATTTTTTTCCACAAACCGTCCAGATCCCAACAAAATGATGATTTTCAATTTGCCGTATTTTTACAAATTTACTGCCTCGCTCGCTTTATCATGCTTGCTGCGGCTAATTACATAACATCAGAAACCCGCACCCAAAAAATTGCACGGGCAACCGAAATCTAGCCGTCCTAAAACGTTATGCGAATGACTCCTGAGATCCGAAGGACGCCTCGGATCTGGACCGTCAGTGTAAAAAAAAAATTATTTGCGGGCGGAACTGACGTAGACCCTAGACTGTTAACTGCTGTTAAATTTAACAAACACAACAACCGTATGAGCCTAAACGAATTTTTAACGTATTAACTACCTTCACGGTAACTTGATTATTTTTATTACTGGTTTCTGGGTTGTGTGAGTAAACCGGAAGACGGACCGGAAGTTGCACCGATTGTACGGAAGTTGGTGTCACATACCTAACTGATTTAACGATCTTACGTATACTTTCACTGCTGTTAAAGTGTTAACCGAACACCTAAATTCAACCAATACACCAACCTTTAACGTAGCATCTACTTTCACGGTCTGACTATTTTTATTACTGCTTTTCTGGAATTTCTATCAGTGGACCGAAAGTTGCACCGATGTACGGAAGTTGGTTAACCGGAAGCCGATTTAACGATCTTATATATATGATATATATATATATATATATATATATATTTGTTTTTCTTTGTTTGCCAAACATATTAACCTGATAATTGTAGCATTACATTGTCCTCAATTAATGTTTTCCTGGAGGTTTTTTAGTTGCATGTAGCCGCCTGCTTGCGTGTCCCACTGCGCATGCGCAGCTCTCTCTCTATAAGCGAGAACTTGGTTGGTCTTGGCTTTCATTTTCCTCCAGAGGTTACCTCGTTTCCCGCTTTCGCACAGGTATTTAGATTTTTACTTTCGACCATCTCGTTTTCGCACATCCCCATCACGATGGAAAACGCCCTTTCGACCACCGCTCCAACCTCGGATGCTGTGCTCCCTCCGGCTGCTATCCCGCCTGCCCGCAAGGATCAAGGCACGACCGGCAAACACCAAGACAGTCGCGCCGCTGACGACGACGACTTCTCCCCGCTCCAGATCGGCCAATGCACTCCGCCGCCTTTTCGACCTTCCCACCTTTGAAGACGACTTCCGTCGAGCCAATGCGCTATTCCGGGAAGCCAAGAAGAAATTACGGCAAGCCTCATCACAAGTGGCCCTTTCGACCATTAACTCCCCGCTCGATCTCTCGTCTAGATCGTCACGCAGAGAACACAGCGTCACACGTAGCGAAGCTCACAACCTCGTTGACTCCGTCTTCCGTCACTACGCCGGCACAAACTCGATGCCTCCTCCGTCGTGCTCCTCGTCGACACGACGGGCTATCACGCACGAGTGGGTTGCCTCAACCATCAGTCATGAAAGCCGCAATCGTCTTTCACACGTCTCTGAACCCGCCGCTAAGAAACGTAAACAAGCAAGCGGCCTTTCGACCGACGCACAGACTCCCGCCACAGCGCAACAAACAAACACAAGCCTTTCAAGCGCCCGCTGCAAAACACATTCAGTTTCCGGACGACAATGCGGACGATCCAACAACCCCCTAGCATCCCTTCTTAAAACAGTTGAAGATACTGTACCGGATTGTTTTCTTTACAAACCGTCTGAATCTGCCAACGCTCCAGTAATCAACAGAGGACTTAAAACCGGCTTCGGTTTCGCCCTGCGTGACAAAGACGCCAAGCCGCGGAGCCTCCTGGGCCAGTCGACGACGCTGCTAACCTGCCTGCTTCGAAACGGTGGCTCCCTCTTAGGAAAGGGTGAGCCCTTACTCCTCGACAAGGATCCCCCCTCATCACGGCCCGGCCGCGAAACAAGCTTCTTTCGACCATCTGGTGACGGCGCCACCAACCCCAAAAATTTCGACACTAACCGTGAATGCAAATTTCTTTGCAATGAAGTCAAACTGGATTTTGGATCAACTCTCAACATTCCCAGAAGAATGGACGTCCCCTCGTTTGTACTATACGACAACGACAAATGCTTACACCTGAGTCTACACGCCGCTTCACAAGCGGACGTACTGAACAAAGCCGTTAATGCTCTCTGCGAGAAGCTTTCGACCGACGCAAGCCCTGAAGAAATCAACAACTTATCCTCCCTCATTTCTCAACTTTTCCAAAAAGCAAGTTTTGCAACCTACCACTCCATGAACTGGGCTGTCCGTGCACTCTTCAATAACACACTGTTACTGAGAGAGGCTGCTCTTAAATCAACTAATAACCTCAACGACTCCACTAGACATTGTCTTCGCAACCAACCACTTCACGAAGCCGACACGCTTTTCTGCAGCCTAATTCCAACTCTTGCGCCTCACCTTGACATCTCACGCAAGCCCAAACCATTTCGTCAAGACAAGGCGTCCTTGCGCACATCTAAACCATTCAAACACCAGAACTCACGTTCTCCCTCCGACGACTGGAACAAGCCATCAACGTCTGCAAACACATCACGTAATGACATCTCAACCAGCAAACCACAGCCCTTTCGACCAGAACGACAGTCTCGCCCCTGCTCCATCCAACGCTCCAACCAGAAAAGTGCCGCAACTCCCGACCGCCACAGCCAATTCTCCTCTCCGGCGGCCGTAACTCCCACCGTAAACAATGACTATCACCGACTCTCTCTATTCCCGGTCGGCGCTCGACTCCGCCACTTCTACCCGGCCTGGAAAAACCTCACAAACAACTCAAACGTCCTTTCGACCATCAGGGAAGGCTTTCGACCAACCTTCCTCTCAAAGCCTCCGCTTGCCGTTGGGGGCCCCCCCCCCCCCCCCGTGGAACTTCACGTCTTCAGTCTCGCCCTCTCTAACATCCGAAATTTCTCTTCTTCTGACAAAACGGGCAATCATCAAACTCCAAAACCCAGGACCGGGCTTCTACAGCGCTATCTTCACCCGTCCAAAGAAGACAGGGAGTCAAAGACTCATTTTCAGCATGAAGCCCCTGAACAAGTACATCGACAACCCCCACTTCAAAATGGAAACACTGGAATCCATCCGCCTCTCCTTCAAACAGAATGACTGGACAATTTCCATAGACTTGGAAGACGCCTACCTACACGTCCCACTCCACCCATCCGTCACAAAGTTCTTCCGATTCATCTACGACAGCCGAGTTTACGAATTCCGTTGTCTTCCTTTCGGTTTGAACACATCTCCAAGAATTTCACCATGGTTCTAAAACCAATCTTAGCCCACCTTCACCAACAACAGATCAAAGCAAGTGCATATCTCGACGACTGGGCCCTACACAACCAAGACCGCCAACGCCTCAAACAAGACAGGGACGTCACAATCAATCTCCTAAACCAACTGGGCTTCGGAATAAACTTCGTTAAGTCACGCCTAACCCCACAACAGGAATTCACATTTCTAGGTGCCTGTTTCAATATCTCCTCGGCCAAAATCTCTCCGTCGCTCGACAGGGTAGAAGACCTTCTACAGCACATACGAAAATTCCAAAATTCCAAAATTCCAAGGGCACACGTTAAAACGGCATGCTCCCAAGCTGCATCACAAGAGCATCGGAAAGTCTACCAGGGATGTGCTTGTGCTCAATGATAGATTACTCAATGCTCAGTAGAATCAGACTGCCGGAACTGACGATAAGTAGCGTGGTATTGTTGTAGAGCAATCCTTCATTCAGAAGGCACCAGTAAGGTTGCATGGTGACTGTGCTCATGGGCTTAAAGTTTTCTGTAAGGCACGTTACATTCTAATGGGCTTCTCTGATCTCGCTCCTTCACTTTTTACTGTCTTTTCCCAAACTTTCCTTTTTCTACTTTTTGATTATGGCTCTCAAATCTACCGCCCTTACTATCTTTACTCATTGACTGTCTTGAAAATGGTCAGCGGCACCTTACTAAATGGTGTCACGCCATTCGTTCTCAGCCCTACCCAGATCGCCTACGTAAGCTTCAACTTACTACTATTCAAACCCGCTTTCATCTGGGGACATGATCCTTACTTACCAACTTACTTCTAACCTCCTTAGCGTACACTCTGATCTTTTTTTTTTCCACCGTATTTTAACCAGATCTGTGATTCTGTGTCCCTGGCTAAACTTCGCTTTCAGTTCTTTATGGAAAGGGTGGTCCATGCCTGGAATGCCCTTCCCTCTCATGTTGCTTGTGCCCCATCTCTTAATGCCTTAAAATCTCGTATGTTATGCTTATTCGTTTATTGTTGATGTTTGTGTGGGTGCTTCTTGTGCAATTTCTATTTCTACTTCTTTGGCCTGCTGACAGTAATCGCTTTAAATATGTATTTTTTCTTTATCTGGGAAATCAAGTACAATGCAGGTTCTGAACTGTGTGGATGCACGATCTCGTGCAGTGGAGTCTAATTGTCCTATTGAAGTAATCCTTGCCAGTAACACTAAGGCCTTTGACTCTGTTGGCCACACAAAATTATGCAGTAAACTGTTGGCATATGGATTTGATAATCAATTTTGCATTTGACTGAGGACTTCCTCCTTCATAGAAAATGCTGTGTTTTAGTGGGAAATTCCTTTTCAAGGAAAAAGAGGATATTAGCAGACTTCCACATGGTATGGTTCTTGGTCTATTCTGTTTTTTCTTGTATACATAATTGAACTTTAGTGTCCAAATGATTCTGTGTCTATGTCCAAATTTGCAAATGATATTAAGTCGTAAAAAATTCTTAATGGGTTGGATGACCATCAAGCATCAGTCGGTACGGTACAGCAGCTTAGTAAAGGAAAAGTAGGGCCGAAATATGGGGGTAAGTGAGGATTGGTGGACTATCACTCCCCTCAATAAAATGGGCCAAAAACAGAAGTAAAAAAGGAGGAAAATACCTAAAAAAAAGTCTTCAGATTTTCGAAAAATCAGGATCCAGCCAGAAATTTGAGCTGTCCCGCCCTCCCCAATGTATCGTCTTTTATTCGCCCCTAGATAAATTGACAGCTACTTAGTCTCTTCAGAGAAGTGCAGTGTTTTCCATATTGTGCAAATCAGTCCACGTATGGATTAAAGCAATAATAACATTCTTGAAGCGTGTAAGTGTGGATAGAGCGTACAGCTTCGGGCCAGAGCTCTGGTAATGAATTGAATTGTGGTAAAGGAATTGGGAATAATCTTCTCTGATAATCTAAAAGTTTCTGCCCACTGAAAATACTATAGTTAATTCAGTCAGAAAATTAACAGCTATGATGGTCAGTGTTATGTCTCCCATGACGGAGACACTACTTTGGGTATTTCAGGTATGTGTAGGGCTGATACCTGGAACATGCATGTCAGGTTTGGTCACCTCACTTGCTGAAGGATATTTTGCATGTTGAGCCTAAGCAACACATTTTTACGAAGTCTTTACCAGGTTTGTATTGTGGTTTGCATGTGGAGCAATTTAAGATTTTGAATTTAGTATCTCTTGAGCTATGAAGGGTGAAATATGCTCTTGCACTTACGATTTCTTCTTTGCAATTATGGCCGGCTTTTTAACAATTAGGGACAATGATAGGGCTAGGACCACCTCCTAAAATTGGTGGAGAATTTGTTGTCCTCTCTAGACTGCCATAAACATTTTTTTCTTATACTGTTGTAGCAGCGTCAAACTCTTTGTCAAGCTAGTACTTGTTTTGTCAGCATTACTTACTTGTTTTAAATTTCTGCGGTCTTAGGTAGGCCTTCTAATATACACTCAGCATAAATAAATTTCGTCACATGGTTTTTTCGTTGTTAATTTAACCTTTGTTTACAGAAATATACAGAAATGCTCTATTTTGTTATATTAAACATCTTACGAACTGTTTTGCTCTATTTAAATTATTTATTGTTTTTTTTAAAGTAAATTCGTTAAGTAATTTTTTGTAAGCCTTCGGGGTTGATCTCTGGGCCGATACGAGTAGTTTCTTATTGAACCCAATAGCTGTCACAGCCATTTTTTTAATTCAACAACAAATAAATTATTATTTCTTATTTGCCAAAACATCTTAATCTGTTAATTTTAGCATTACATTGTCCCAATGTGATGTTTCCCTGGAGGTTTCTTGTTTGTGCAACCGCCTGCTTGAATGCCTCCACTGCGCCTGCCACTGCGCTCTCACCTTATAAAAGCGAGAGCGCGAACGCTCTTGTCATTTTTCTCCAGCGACCATCTCCACGTCGCTCTGTTTCCCTCTTTCGTCGGAATTTGATATTCTTCAGGCCATCATGGACCGATGTCTTTTGTCACAGCCAAGTAGAATCGAGAGAAACGAAAGACCAACAACCTCTCCCGTACCTGCCGATCACCCGATGCCGCCATCGTGCCGTCCCCTGTCGGGTTGCTGTTCCCGTCAAGCTGTCGCCAACTCGGCCCTCGCCTCTTGACGCCACATCTCACGCCGACTGCGCCGCGGCGGAGCTCCGTCCTATTGCCGCCCTCCCGCAGAAGCCTGCGCCCCCCGCTGCTGGCTTTCGTTTCAGTTGATTCCGATAGCGAACAAGACCACCGCACTCCAGGAAGTCATCGTGGCTCCTACCCCGTCGACTCCGATACACCTTTCCGAAAACTCGGCTTCGGATTGCTTTCCACTGAGGCCAAATTTAAAGACCCCGTAACCTCCTCAACTGCTCCCAGCTTACCGTGGACCTCCCCAGCTGGCTTTCGTTTCGGTTGATTCCGATTCCAAACAAGACCACCACACTTACGGAAGATGTCATGGCTCCTTCCCTGTCAACCCCAGGGACTGATCCACCTTTCCGAAAACTCGTCTTCAGATTGCTTTCCACTGATGCCAAACTTAAAGACCCGACAACCTCGGCAACTGCTCTTAGCTCACCTTGGATCCACCCGGCTGGCTTTCGTTTCGGTTCATTCCGATAACGAACAAACCACCACTCTCGAGGAAGACATCGCAGCCCCTCACCCGTCAACTCCCGGTGCTAAACCACGTTTCAACAAGCTCGGCTTCGGTTTGCAATTCACCGTCATCGAACCATGAACGACCCAGCTTCCCTTATGACTGCTCTCAGCCCGCCATGGGTCCCCCGGCGACTTTCGTTTTGGTGAATTGCGATAAAGAACGAAACTACCACTCCCATGAAAGACATCATGGCGCTCTGATCACGGATGCTGCTCACCCTCCTGCCGCTGCTCCAGCTTTCATTCCTTGCAATCGCAAGATCTCCGCCCTCGACCTCGCCGCCCAGACCAGCTAGTACCAAGACGAGCCCCGCTTCAAGCCGGCCAACGTACCCCGCCGCCTCTTGACCTCTCGCCTCTCGAAAAAGGATCTCCGCCGAACCAAGAATTCCTTTCGTGAAGCAAGACGAAATTATCATCGTGCCGCTGCCACACTCGTCCCTCCTCCGGCGACAAGTTCGGCGTTGAATTTATTATCCAAACCCTCCTGCAGAGGCCACATCATCTCCTGCAGCGAAGCTCACCACTTGATCGACACAGTACTCCGTCAATCAAAATCCAATCCCTTGTTGCCCCGCTTTGCATGTCGTCTGCACGCCGGGCCCAAACTCAGTTCTGGGCTGCTACCGCCATCAGTCATGAAACCCATTAGCGGACCACCCATCACTCACCGGCTGCCACCAAGAAACAAAAGCATGCTGCCGCAATAGCTACGACTGCTGCCTCTCCGCCGCCTCTGGTTCTTTCGTCTTTACATAAGAATCCACGTCGATAAATGAATCACTGCAAAGCAAGGAATCTCCAACCGCTCGGAACCCATCGCCAGTCCCGAACTCCCTGCTCGTCCTTTTAAGAGTCCACAGCCTCTTCCTCATCAAAGCACACGAATTGGTCCAGAAAGCCCTTCACAACTAAACGAAAGACAATCTGATGCCACCACCCGCAAGCGCATCTTCCCGCAGCCACGCACGCTATCGTCGTGCCAACGACCTGGCGCCAACTCCGGTCTCCTCGCTTGAGCTTCCATCTAACTCTCCCCACAGGAACCGCAGCCTCTCCCACAGGGAAGCACATCAATTGGCACAAGAGGCCTTTCACGGAAAACGAAAGACAAACAGACATTGCTGCCATCATGCACGTCTTCTGCCCACCACGTATACCGTCAACGTCCCGTCTTCCTTCAGGCAGATTCTCCACAACTATGTAAACCGTCCAAAACCTCCAAGGGAATGTAAACACCGTGGCTTCCCTTCCATGTCAGAAGCGATCCACATCTCGCCGGCTCAGCCGGCATGCTGCTTTCATTCCAACATTCGGATGGAAAACGAAAACATCGTGGCTCTCAGAATCGTTCCACCTCTTCCCATCTAGGAATCTACACCCCCGTCTCACAAGACAGTTAAACGCAGGCCAGGATGGGAAACCATCACGCCTGGCACACACACCGCTACAACTATTCCCTACAGGCCACTGCCCGAAACGAAAGAACAGATTCACAACAACCAACCGCATATTCCAAATTCACAAGTGGCTTCTTTTCTCCCGTCTGCCGCAAAACCCGCAGACTCTATCACATCCTCTCTACGCTTTCATCTGCCACGAAAACAAACAACGAACGAAATCTGCTTTCCACTTGAAACGAAGGCCCATCCCTAGTCAAGCCACGTACTCGGAACTCAGCGACCACATCCCTCCGTCAACGCATTGTGCAGTGGACACATTCTCCACGAAAGCATCATTGACAGCAGCGCCACTACCACAACGGCAGTTCTTGGAACCCTCCCAATATCCGGTCCAAAGCCTCGAGTGTCCTTGGTTCCCACCTCGATTAACCACGTGTCTCCATTGATGCCACATTCTTCTTCTCCTACGTAGCGTTCTGCAGATCCTGATTCACCAGGCAGTTTCCACCAGGGTAAAGGTAAAAAAAAAAAACCCATCGGATCCAGGCTCCAAAGACATTTACGCTGGTCGCACTCCAAAAATCAATGACCCGGGCTCCTGTAACTGTTCAGGACGTTCAAACCCCAACAGGTTGGACCCCCACAAGACCGTGTGCTAGTACCACCGGCTTTGCGTTTTTTACACGAACCCGTGTTACAGTTGTGTTACAATTCCTCTCTTGATATGGAGACTGCCTCCATGTAGTTAGCCTCTGCCCTCAATAAGCGTCAAGCCTTAGCTCTTGCCACAACAAGAAAGAAATTCAAGTGGAGTATAGGACCCTCCACTCCCAAACAAGGCTCCACTCCACACCATAACCAAGCCGCCGAAGACCCCAGGAAAAACCCCGATGTCTTCTAATCCAGCTACTCCACTCATGAGGACCAACAGTCACATTGGGAACTGAGCCTCAAGCTTTCAAGGTGTCTTTTAGACAAACAACCATACCAGCCAATCTTAACCAAAGACGAAGAAAGAAGTCGTAACATCACCCCATTCGGGTCTGTCGCTAACACCATGAACTTTCAAACAAACAGGACCTCAACAGAATGTCGCACCCCTCGAAATGGGCCGTCCTCATTACACATGCGTCACAATTCTCAATTCAAAGCCCCCCTTCACGGAAACTACCGATTCCAGCTCCAATCTAGACTTGGAAACTAAGCAACCAACAACAAAACAGCTCTTCCCCAATGGAGACTTGTCCACGACCCTGCACTTCTTACATCAGGACCCACATGAATCATTACAAGCCTGCACCCCACATCTCAAACCAGGGAAAGTGCCCTTCACGGGACACAAAAAGCCACTCGATGAAAACAACAAATCTCCAAGTTGAACAGAGTCCCGGAAACTGAAAAACCTTCCTGCCCTTTCCATCATCATAGGAGACGATCTGGAAGTCAAGGAAGCCCGATCCGAGCGATATGCTTCCATTTAACCCGTTCTCACCACAACAACATTCGAAAACGAAGAAACCAATTCTTCTCACCCACCAACTCGCTATCCGGGGAAACCTCCACAGCAATGGTATCCCGCTACATTAAAAAGACAATCAATACAGCCTACATCAAACATAGCACATGCAAGAACGCAAACCTAACGGCACTCGAAGTCTGAGCAATCTCCACATCGTGGGCCTACCACAGCCAGCGCCAGTCGAAGTAATCCTAAGAGCAGCATCCTGGCAACAACCTACAACTCTGACTTCCCACTTCCTTGGGGACTTGTCAAGAAAAAGAACAAGACCACACCGGCTGGAACCACACGTCGCAGCCGGAACTGTAGTCAAGCCCGCTTAAGCACTCAGAAAGAAGCAGAAGCAAGCCATCCATGACGGCAGCAAGCCAACCACTGATGGAAGCAAGACCCACCACACCGGTCCTTTCACGACCACCATTCCAAACCAAAGAAGACCAAATTCCTGTCTCATCAAGGTTCTGGTAAAAGTGCTAAATTCCCAAGTCCCCTGCAAAATTTTCTGGGGGACAGCCTGCTTGCATCCCAGGGCGACCGTCAAGGTCGTGCCCGCCACCAGTCTTTGACCAGGTCTACTGCAATGCTAAACTTAACAGGTTAAGATGTTTTGGCAAATAAGAAAGAACATTTTGCCGGCCCTCAGCCCGGCTGGCTAAAAATAGTTTCTTTTTGCCTAAAACATACTTAACCTAAACCCGCCCTGCCTTCCCTCTCGAGTCACCGCCTGACAGATTGAGAGAAAAATAAATGACAAGAGCGTCCGCGCTCTCGCTTTTATAAGGAGGGCTGCACCGCGCAGGCGCAGTAGAGGCATGCAAGCAGGCGGTTGCACAAACAAAAAACCTCCAGGGAATCGTCACACTGGGATAATGTAATGCTAAAATTAACAGGTTAAGTATGTTTCAGGCAAAAAGAAACCATTTTTAGCCGGTCGGGCAGAGGACCGGCAAAATGTTTTTATTATTATAGCTTCCCTAACTTCCCTCTGAAGTCATCCATGTTTTATTCTCCAAAGCGTTCTCGTGCCACGCAACTTCATTTGGAAAGGTAATGAAGTACCCCAGTCTGCTTGCACAAACCAGTCGGCAACTGCAGCGTAGCGCCCAAATGTGGCGCCACCACAGGAAAGTGGTCACTACCAGCCTGTTTTTCTAAACTGACGAGTCTAAAGGTGGGGTAGACCTGAGGAAGCCCAGAAAAATCCACCCCAGATGAGTCCCACTTTGACGTCATCAAATACATCAACAATCCTGCACCCTTAGTGTCAGCAATGCATCCACCCCAGTTTATATGAAGTATGTCAAAGTCACTGCACAAAATCCTTTCCCGTGGCAACACTTGCAACACTGCTCACAAGTCAGCTCTGGTAAGATGAAGAAGAGCATAAGCTGCAGCAACATCGTAGTGACCAAAAGGTTCCTTTAACCACTACCATAGCAGTCTCCTCTGTGGGGGTGGCAGGTAGGTTGGTGTGCGGTCGGTCCAACCTGTATGTACAGAAATCCCGCCTTCCCCCCGTCCTGCAGGGTATTGAAGAGGGAAGCTTCGTTTCAACTGCACAAGTATTGTCATAACCCCTCACAAGACATGAGGGGTCTTTCAGCTTAGAAGACTTTTCCCGTAAACTCCAAAATGAGGCCTTGAATACACAAGACATGTAAGAATTACCTCCCAGGAGCCCCTTCAACATCCACATGATGACGCCCACAATTAAAGGTGAATAGACAGAGCTGGGCTGCCAGGATGGCTAACCTGAGGTACAAAATAAACAAGTTCACCAGCCCTTTTGCAACTGCGCTCCATAACAGGGCATTAAATGACACTGCAACATCCTGCACAGTACCATTGACGATAGTGAACCAAGAGCCAATACAACAGGAGCCGAAACAATAGGAACCGATGCAACTGGAGCCACAGATATCAAAGGAGCTGAAGACACCACTGGTGCAGAAGATACCACAAGAGTCCAATAATTAAGGACGTTAGGTGAATGACCATTTAACCATTTAAATTAAGTAATAGATGTCCATGAGGAAGAGGTGGTTAACCTGAAATAATTGCTCGTTTGCAAGAAATGGACAGTCCATTGTTGATGGAGTGGCAAAATCTCTCGAGCGCGTCAGCGCGAGTGTGACTTCGAAATACCCCCCCAAGACATTTGGACTGTCCCATTTCGAGGTTTATTTCAGGTTTATTGCCTCTTTCTCACGGATATGTAGTTTAATGCTAAGGTGTGACGTCAAGCTAACCAATTTATTTGAGTTTTTAGATTTTTGTGTGTAAGTTTTATTTGTGAATCATAATACAACTATGAATTTTTACATGTGACTTATGTAAATTCCTGAACGGAAACGTCCGGGTTAGAAATTTCCTGTGTACGAAGTCAGAGAGGGAAGGCGAGGGCTGGTTAGGGGACGTTGTAAAAAGACCTCATAAAAGTGGTAGATTATCGAAAAAGTGTGGGTTATCAAAATTAACCCACGGTGACGTATATGGGTTTTCAGATTAACCGTATATAACGACTAACCTTTTAGCATGGGGATGTGTTAGTGTAACGTCACCACCGTGCATTAACCAGCATTGTACAGGTCTTCCCAAAATTGTCTAACGTTTATGTATCAATGGCCCCAAGTGACAAAGTTGTTTTCTTTTGCTTGCTAGTTGAACGTGCATTTACCATATGCTCTATATTATATCAGTAGTTTGGTCATTTTGTGTCATGTTACGGTGCTTTGGCAGTGTAATCCACTCAGACTACTGCAATAACATGGTGCACGCCTTTATTGCATCCTGGGCAACTGCTAATGGTTCATGGTGGTTGGCCCCAGCTATTTGAAAAAAAGGAAACCTGCTTCCCGTTGTAATTGCACAGTATAACTGCAGTGTGAAATAGCTGGTTCTAGTTTTACACGCCAACAAGTATGAACCTGCTTTGTGGGGCCTGACTCGCTAACACACATTATAAAACCCTGGTTAGTGTTGATTGGTGCTAGCTGTCTGAAAGTTTGAAATCTAATAATCCCTTCGTGATTATTAGCCGAAGTTTTCCATTGCCTTCGATACTGACTGGATTCTCGTATGCTTCAGGGAACCGTGATTACTTGAAAGAATGCTCTCTTGATCAATAACATTCTAGAAGTGCTATGCAATCGTAGGTTGCCACTTTATTGTGTTCTGGTCCCCTAAACATGCAGGAATTGCTCATACTGGTTAGCACCGGCAATTTAGTCTACCGGAGAACGTTTCCTTTGTGTAAAAGCATGCAGTGTCTGAATATGCATAATGCGCACCTTAATTGCAGTACAATGATAACGAAGGATAAAATTCTCACCCAATCGATTAGAAACATGTATGCCTCCTTATGCTTCTAATGTATTGGATGAGCCCCAGGCTCTTTTTCAAGGCCTGGGGCTCCTTCAAAGCCAGGCCCTTTTTCGAGGAAAATGCAATCTGTTAAGAAAACACAAAAGAGTGACTTAGTCATTACGAAAAGAATTTTTTTAAAGTAAACCTGCTGTAGAATAAATCTTCACATTACACGTTTCGTGAAAGCTACTCGTATAGTGAAAGTGTGATTTGATGATTACGAGCTCATAGCAGTTTAACTGGGTTCTCAAGTTAGGATGCTATAATTCGCAATTAATGATGCACCAAACTTATAACTAATAAAAAAGTAGGAATTGCCTGTTTATCGTTGGTCTTAAGCACCTGTATAGTCAATCGGCCCATCCATTTTTTCTTGAAGCTAAGTTGACATAGCTAATAAAGTTTGGAATTTTACTCAGATGGCATTAAAATTATTGCTAGGTTAAAAAAAAAACGAAACAAAAAAAAAAACTAACACCACTACTCGTATTTTGTGCAAGCTCCTGTTGATTTTCAGGGGTAAAGGAAAATGGTACAATACCAAGAATCGTACACTAATAATTGCTGATTGTGTATACTGTATTTCATAGAGATGATGTGATGGAGAATAAGACTAACGAGTTGTATCTCCAAGTCCACAAAAAACACTCCAACCTGCTATGAAGGGAACAGCGTCGTGACGAGGAGGAGTCTATCAGGCAGAAGAAGTGTTGCTGCTGTCATTAACGGAGACGTAATAAATACAAATCAAAGGCTGAAATAAACCTTAAAAAAGAGGTACACGAATCGCTGCTAAATCTGGTAGGTTGCTGTGTAGATGGTTTGTTGCTAAATTTCAAGTTTTACTATATCTTATTTTAGGTAGAATAACTGTTTCTGTCCTTCACAGAGAGGGAATAAATGCAGATCAAAGAAGTGGATAAACTAAGATATGCGAATAGCTTTAAATTTGCTAGGCTGCTTTGCAGCTGGCTTGTTGCTAAATTTCAAGCCTTACTAGCTCATTTAGCCAGAAGAATTGTTGCTGAAATCAAGGGAGAGGGAACAAACACAAAACATAGGTTCAAATAAATGGTTAAATCAAGATACACGAATCGCTGTTAAACTTGACAGAGTGCTCTGTAGATGGTTTGTTGCCAAGTTTCAGGATGCTTTGTAGCTGGTTTGTTCCTACATTTAAAGTCTTACTATCTCACTTTTATTGTCAATCTTTACTAAAAGGTTCCTGCTTTCCTTCATACTGGATGTCATATTCAAGGTTTTGCCTTACTCAGTTGAACCTGCAAAAATGGTGGAAACCTTATTGTGTCAAGGAACGATGGCAAAATTAGTAAGAGATGACTCTTAACACAAAGCTCTTACGTAATGTTTATTATTTGCCCTGAAAAAGTGGTTAATTCCAAAGTTGAAAATACACACATGCATTACCTTGACTCAAACAAAAATACATTAAAAAAGTGTAGCGTCGTGGTTTACAAACTCCATTAAAAAGTTGCTAACAAAATGATGACGATTCTTCCTCACCATGACAGACTCATAAGACCACATCTGTAAAATGTATGCTGTAAAGTTTATTTTATCATGGTCTGATGAGACACACTTGTATCAACATTTTGTCAACTTTTTAATGACATAATTTAAAAACCATGATGCCACTGGCTTTAAATGTTTTTTCCCCCGTGAATAAAGCATATATTTTATCTAACGCTGCTCAAAAAGGAGACTTATGTTTGGTAATTACCGCAGACTCACTTACAAGTAGGTAGTACTGTGGTAGTCAGTATTTACATCAAAACTGTGTCTGTTAGTTTTCTAATCTTAACTGTCGTAGGTTGTTGATGTATGTACAATGTATATATGTATGATCAGGAGCGTATTATTGTATCATTCTATGGTCAGCAGTTAAAAAAGTTCGATGACAATTGTTATTAAGGAGTTTCTGGTTAAGCATATCATTGTAAATGGTGTTTGACTTTTGGAACATTGGACCAATTCGAATGGAGACTGTTGGGGTGCAGCATAAGTTTAGAAGGGGCACACAAATTCATCATTTGGTATTTCTTATGGTTTGACTTCATTTGACAAGTTTTTGAATGTCTAGTTTTGCAACTGTTGACTGTTTGTGGAGGAAATAGAGTTTATAAACTTGTGCTGTTCGTGTGTTACTCTGTTGTGTATGGACTGCTGGCTGATCAGCTGACGGTAATTCGCTTTACTCTGGCAATTAAAAAAAACTGTCAGTTGCTTATACTGATTTCACATGTAATAAATTGGCGCGGGTCAGCCCTGGGTTGGGGCCAGCCCTGGCCGGCCCTCAAGCCGAACCGCACTCTGCATCGAACATGTTTTGATTTCGCACGGAATAAATGCTTGTGAGCCGACCTGCGCTCGCTTGGGAGCACCGTCTGTCGGCAAATTTTGTTGACAAAAGGATAAGAGCAATGAGTCGGCTTCACTTCTGATATTGCACGTTTTCAGGGAGAGCTCGACATTTAATTTCAAACCGACGACGTTAAAACGGTTGATTATAATTAAAATAGGCAAGAACTGAAAAAAAAATACCATAAACACACCATCTCCTTGAATATAGGGAGAAAAACCTGGGGGGGGGGGAAGGGAGGAAGCCAAAGGAAAAATACGTTACACACGTTTTGAGAAACTCCCTACCCTGCCTAGCGAAATTCTAGCCAAGGCAGTTAATCTAACCTAACCTACTCTATATAAAGCAACATGAGCAGAATAAACACCAAATCATTTTTTTTTAATCCCCCCCCCCCCCCACAGTGGTTTTTTTCCATGGTTGTTTTTCGCGGCTTTTTCCCCTCATATTTTTTTTCGGTTTTTCTCCGTGTGTTTTTTTTTTTTAACTTTGTTGTTGTACCACGGTCAATAGGTTATAAACCCATTTTTTAAAAACTTTTGTGTTATTGACAACATCTTTTCTATGACACCAAACCTCCTTCCGTTAATTTGGTAACTACGATTTGGTAAATACTAATCTATAACCTAGCTGGATCTCGAGTTCATTTTTTGCTTTATCAAATTTAATGTTTTTATTTCAATACAGTGTAAAGCCCATTTCTGTTGCTATTTGGAACTGTTGTCATACTGTTTAAGTACAGATTCAACTGGTCTCCTTTGGATACCAATACCGATGCTTCAATCGTTAAATCTTGGCGGTGTGGTTCGGCGATTGTACTGTCAATCTATAACTATATCTGAAATTAACGGTTCGAGACCTTGGTTTGGGCAGTCTAACGTTCAAGAACAGAAAAATGGCATACCATTTTTATTTCGACTTACTATTATTCTGTTTATTATATAAATATGGTGTCATGTCCTTCATTCCATAACACTTTGTTACTCTGACAACTAACTTCACACTCTCCAAAACATGGCTCGTTTGACATAGGTTAGTTTTGAATTCAGATGAATTTTATATTTAATTTTGCTCAATTATAAATACACTATGGGTAATTTCTAATCTTTATTTTTCCTTGTACTGCAGCTTTTCGTTTGGATACACCCAAACAAATCCTTTCAAGGGTGCAAAATTTGTAAGGAAAAAAATGAAAAAATTATTTGTTGTTTAGGGAAAAAACACTGCCATGCAGTTATTCTACCAAACTCTGACAAATAATGACATCGGTGCGATGCATCACAAACTTTCTTACCATATACAGACACTATTGAATTTATGATTCACACATAACGGTTTACCGATTTCTTTGTTTGATGACTTGTAGCGGGCTTTACTGTCAGGTTCGAGTGAGAGAGGGCTAGCTTCGGATTTCACACGTTAAAAGTAAGATGCACTGGCCAAGCCCAGCCAGGGTTGCCCATGTTTGAGTTCCGAGGCCGAGCAGGTGCGCTTCAGCACTGGCCCAGAAAATATTATTACATGTGAAATCCATTATCGCGACTCAGCTAGGGCTGGCACCCAAACATTATTATATTGAAATTAGTATTAGAGCGTCTGTATGAAGGACTCATTTTGCAACATGAAAAGAAAAAAAATCTCTAGTCTTGTGTACACTGGTGCCAGTCCGGAATGCAAGCGTTACTGCCTCTGTTTCTGTGGATAATAGCACTAAAGAAGGTCACCAAGTTATACCTCGTCACACAAACTACTGTGCCTTATAAACTCCATCAGCCAACATAGCATGTAATGACTCATCCGAGTTTCCTCTGCTTCTTCTGAATTTGTAAGGCAGGAACTGAGATATGATCTTTCTGGATAGAAATACTCCCAATATACTGGTACAATCTTGGGTGCCTTTCTTTGCAACCTTTAATGCAAGCAAATGTTGTTCTGTGCACTTTTGATACAAGAAAATAACCTTACGGGGACAGAGTAGGCTTCCATAATCAAGATAGGTACTGACATGGATTCGTACAGAGTGCTGAATGCATCCTGTGGGATGAAATTAAATGTTTTTGTTAACATGCCAAGTCATCAACTAGCCTTTTTTTTTTTGCAACTGCAGCATGTTTCTTAGACCGGTTGAAATCATTGCTTATGATGATGCTTGGTCTCATTTTTCGATTGTAGCCTCGAATACTGTTGCCATGCTTATACAAAAGGTCAGATTGTTATATCCACAGTGACAATCACAGGTCTGCCAAATCTAGCAAAACTGTGTTTATGTATGAGACCAGACAGAAGAAATACTTGGCTAATTATGTTGTGAGTGACTGGGACAATGAGGCTCATAATTTTGTTGCGGTCCTTATTTGCACTGTGGAAATAAACGTGTTGATGGATTGTAAGTTATGGACTCCTGTTCTTTACGCTATTTCATATTATACTTTGTTTGGCCGTTTTTCTCTTTTTTTTTATGCCTATTGCGTAGTATTGAATATGAATTATGTCCATAGGTACTTCTGATTTGGAACATTTGCAGTGAAATGCGAGTACTTTAAATTAGTACCTTACGCTAATCATGATGACGAATCACTCGCTTGTCTTGAGTTAAAGACAATTGCTTGCTAAATTTATATTTATCGAATCGTTAAGAGAAAAGTAAATTTTTTGTAGCGGCGGTAGTTCTGGAATTCCAGTCTTGTTCTTGCTTGCATGTTAGAATATTTGTACAACGCATGTTAATGTGATCTTTATTTACATTACAAATATATGTAATATTACTTTTTGTCGACACTGTCAGAAAAACCAAATAAAGTAATATTGGATGTCCACCACTTTATTGTTCCAGTCATATCATTAATATGACAGTGAGTAACCAGACAATTCTGATCAACAGTAATACATGGAGCTTAGGTAAATATCAGAAATAGATTGGGAAGAATGATTTGAGTCATGTAGTAAAATAAATTCGATGAAGGTAGTCTACGTCAATACTGTCTTCTCAGTATCTTGGGCGAATGGACAAACTGCAAAAACCATCAAAAGCAATAAAACGTACTGAATAAGCAAATGGTGCAACACACACTTGGCTCAATAACATGAGATCATGACGGAATAAAACAAGCAACTGGTATTGACGCAGGCCAAAAGAACTGCTTGAAAGTGAGCAGAAGAAATGAAAACAAAGGGAAAGGGGGAGGAATTAGCACATGGATCACAGAACAGCCACTGAAGTCTGAACCTCAGACATTCAAATCAACACACTTTGAACCATAGAAATGTGATCGTTTGACAAATACACTCTTTTTTTTTTGTTTTGGTAGAAAGATAATGGAGCAAATACTTTCTTCACACCATTTAAAACAATAATGATAATGATACTCATAATCATAATAATAACGCGGCTAAAACTGCTCAGGTAAACATTTTGTATGCAGTCATTCTAAATGTCACAACTGTTAGGACCAGAAAAAGAGCGAGCTGTACAAGTAATGGTCATGTGAGCGTGAATAGCATCATAATATGTTGTCAACATGACATCAGCAGCAAAAAAGTAATCATTTAGTAGTGTTAATATTATATAAAAATGAAATCTAGTAAAATATGGTTTCTTATGAGATACGCATTACCTCCTTGCAATGTTTTTTTTTCAGACGGTTACGATGGGGCGCCTCATCGTGAGGCACACATTACGCTGACCGCAGGTTTCGGTACATCACAAATAGTTGACGAGAGCACAGTACAAATAGGTTGGTTAGGTTAGTTTGCCTGATAGACAAAGAGACACTTGGTTTGCTACGAAACCATTATTTTATTACTGAAATTCATGCCGAGATGAAAAATACCACAGGAAACATTGGAGGCACCTGAAACCTGCGGGCAGCTAGGTCACTGAAGAACAGTTGGCGAAGCTGTTCAGCTTTTTCAGACCAACATTACGTATTTCCAACGATACATTGTCTATACTGTTATAGCAATGTGATTGCCTTAGGCTCTTGAACACAACCAACATGTTGCTCGTGACTCCTCCTTCTGGTACCAACAGCAAACCTTTGCCTTTCACCAATAAAAGGAAGCACGCAGCTTCCTCTCACTTTGTACACAATATTGATAGTTGAGTTAAGGCGTTCGTATATCATTTCGATACACGATCGTAACAACAAATTCATGAATCACAAAGGCTTGGAGACAGAACATGAAGCGGCACCAAGTGATAATAACTATCATGGCCCAAGTCGGCGGGTAATTCCTTTAAAACCTAATATTTGTTTATGAATAAAAATCACACTAATCCTGAGGAAAAACCGAATCTGGAAACCGTTTATCACCACACATCAAATTACCCGACCGAATACCAACCTCACCCATGAAACTGGAGAGGCACTCAAGACAAAGCAAAAACCAAATGGCCTTCAAGAACAAACTGATGCGTGAAAGTAATAGGAGATGAGACAAAGGGGAAATTGTTGGACCAAAGCTTTGCTTTTTCACATTCCCATTAGGCATTAGTGCTCGATCAATTGTTTGAGCTAAACATTTTTCTTCCACAATACTGACCTACAAATTTAACACATTTTTTTGTTGTTGTTTATGTGTAATTGCATAATTTCTTGTTAGGTGTAGATGCTGTTGCCTAAGTAAATGGAGAGCCTATACGAAGATTTTAGCCACCAAAAGTATCGAGCCAAGAACAAAAAATACACTCTATAATTTAAAAACATTGTTAATAGAACTACTGTGAAATTAAAAAAACTTTTATTTTGTTTTCCACTTAAATATTTGTTAAATTTAAGGGCGTTTGAGGAAATTTTGAGACATCAACTTTAAAGTAATGTTCGTTAAATTTAATTTTTATTTGTTACTGCGTCTTCATCAAATTGGCCATTTTATTTTTGAGCTTGTTGTTAACTGTAACTAAAGGATGAAGTCATCTAAACTGAAGATAAGTTACTGTTGTCTGTCATCATAATCACGCAAACACTTTCAAAGAATGGTCTCAGCAATTGTACCATGTATAGTTAAACGCTATACTTCACAGGTAACCTGAATTGTTATTTCACAAAGTGTTTCGACAAGCTCTCATAGATTCTGGACGTGCCACACATAGTTTTTAAGCGAAGTGAATTCATCATTTCCTGTATTCAGTACAGCTCTATAAGTACTCATTATGTATGTATTCATACTACATAATGCTTCAAAATACATTTGGCTTTGTCAGACATAATGCTCAAAGCTTTAAAAGTTTATGTGAGTGATCACTTATGATTTGAGTTTTATAATTTCTTTCAGAAATGTATCTAGCTTGTAGTTTA
This sequence comes from Lithobius niger, assembly GCA_023313725.1. Taxonomy (NCBI): domain Eukaryota; kingdom Metazoa; phylum Arthropoda; class Chilopoda; order Lithobiomorpha; family Lithobiidae; genus Lithobius; species Lithobius niger. The sequence continues at coordinate 27,471 of JAHWFP010057949.1, forward strand.
ATTCAATGTTGGCCCGTATTAAAAAGAATGATATTCAATTTACAATGTTCCAGCACTTGGATATTCTGTATAATGAACACAGTCACACAGAACGGTATGTGTCAAGTGTTCACGGTATGCAAGAGGAGTTAGTACAAACTCTTTTCCTGTAAGGTGAATACTACCAGTGTAAACGTAGCAATATAAGGTAACGTTTTCATATTTAGACTCAAATTTAAACTTTCAATATGAAATACTGCTGCAATTCTTGGATGCATGAGCTTAGTAGTTAGTTATCCATGTACGGTGAACAAAAATTAACAAACTTCTTAACTTACGCTTTGCTAAACAGGAGCAAAACTCTGAACTTTAAATAGTTCTCATTTCACTTACACCATCTTTATTTTGTTGAGCTTAAGACAACAGCATTTACACTGTGGGATTAACCAAGACATCCGATAAAGTTGACACATGTTTCAACTGAATTACTCATTAAATCTACGTCGTCTTTTCCCCCCTACTTTTCTTTTCTCTAATGATATCAAAACATTTGGGAAATGTGATCCCAGAATAACAAACAAATAGATTAGGTGATTATTATTTTTAGTAACTACTGCATCCATCTCGTGATTTTAGTGCTGGAACTTCAAAATCTGCATTGTGAAACAAACGTTGTTGTTTTTATTTAAGGGAGCCAAACCCAAACCGGATTCTGTGTCCCACTGTGGATGAAAGGTAAAAACCCTCAACAATTGTCCAAGTTGTTACAAAGTTATCTGTTTCCATTGCACTATCCAACTTTTTAAATCACGGGCTGTCTGCAAGACAGTCAAGTTTTCACCGTCATTCATACCGCTGGAAAATGAAGTTTCAGTGGTCATTGCTTTTTTACGCGAGCATTGTGTTAAAAATTTTGCATTTGCTTTGGCCAACACACCACTTCATCTCTGGAGGCGGGCACACGAGCACAGCATGTGGATGAGTTAACATTTATAGACAAGCTACGCTCGCTACTTTGGAATCTTAGTTTATGAGTCCAGGGAGCATACCAAAAAACAAGATGTGACCAAGGGACTAATCTAATGGATTGCAACTGTATTCTCTTGACACAAAACACTAGAAAGTATAACAGTACAAAAAAATTATTCGACAATATGGAGCCGAGAACTAATGGTCGCACTATACCTTAGAAATAGAGAGATTTTCATCCATTTACCTTCAGTGCATTCACTACGTTTCACATTTTCATTAAAACATCCATGCAATGTCCATCCTGCGTGCACCTTGACATTTTGCCAACATATTAATTGATGAATTTAAAAGCTATTAACTAGTTCTGTGTATTGCTAGTATGAACAAGGCTTGTTATTCACCTAAAATTAAAATTGAACTGGAGAAGCAAATTAAATCGTTATGAACATTTTCACATTTGGAAATAGCCGGTCTAAGAGAATGGGACCTGCCAAACACCTATTAAATGCTTAAGGAAGGTCTCAGTTTTCATATGGCTAGTTTGCACACCAAATGTTCTGTATCGTACACACTCAGAAAGGAGTTGCCCATAAGCATTTGAATCTAGTTTTGCTGTACGTATGATATTCGTAACTTCAACAAAAAAATCAATTAAAAGTAATAACCTACAAGAATGCAGTGTTTTCCTACGAGCGAATATAAAATTAAGTGAAAATTTAATGTACAGGATAGAGCAAGATTCAAAACAGGTGCTAACATTAGAAATTACAAATAGAACAAAATTACGTAGAAGCCAATGATACGCTTCTACTTTTCAGCCAATGTTAAATATTTCTTATAGAAGGTAAACAGAACAAATCCACAATGCAGTAAATTATGGAAACATGTAATATTTGATGTTATCGTATCACTCTGGTTTTCCGGCATAGGTTTCTTCACACAATTTTCTGTTGTACAGAACCCACAAGTTATCTAGCCAACACAATCAAGTTCTCAACACAATTCAAACATGTGAACCTATAGTTAAGCTATTGGGTAAAAGGAAAAGCGCCGCAGTTCTCTTGTTTGCTGAAGAAAACACACTTGGAAATGCGGCAACGATGCTTCAACAGTGGCCTGGTAGTACAATATGTCAGACTGTGTACAGTCTAATGCATTCTGGTAATAATAATAATTATTGATTTTATGCTACACAATATTTTATTCCAAGAAGTAAACACGTGTTTGAATAGGCCAATTCGCGTCGAAAGAAGGCATTCAAGAGAAACAGTATGATGACAACAGCACTAATGAAGCCATCGACATGGCTAGTACAAAGAACAACTTATATATTACGTTTTGCAGGCAGGACCAGTCTTTATTGTAGTCTGCTTTGTTATCTTTTCTTCATTTGTCAAAGCACTGCTCACTACTAAGAACAGGAAATTAAGAGTAGCTGTAATTCGAAAATTTAAAAATTTTCCTAATTTTGGGACAATGTGGATAGAAAATAGCAAATACTAACAGTGTTAGCTGCACAACTGTATACGAAGATGGTTACTTGAACTAACATTGGTTCAAAAACTGTGACTAGATTTATAGTGACTATTATTTACTCCCATGACAGCAACTTTGAAAAATGTGCGAGAAGGCATCCACACAACAGTTTTCCCTAACTCAAACTATACTTTCTTATACAGTATTCGTTAATGAAGATGAATTTGTTATTAGGAGAATACAGTTGCAATCAATTGTGTCGCAGTTGTTAACTGGTCAATCCAATTTTTTGTCTGGATTGTTGGTTACCATCATCTACTGGCTAACCTACATCAATGCAAGTAAATTGAACTTTGCACCTGGGATACTAACGGTAACACCAGAGGGCACTTTGATGCACAACACATCAATAGTATTTGTTCGGACTATAACTAAAGTTTGGGCTTAAACACAGAATACGAGGACTGTTAACATTTTACTTTTATTAGCAACACTAGTCATTTTCAATTAATAACAATTGAAATAAGCAGTAACTGGTTATGCGACAGATCAAAAACAAATAAGGACTAATATGAACAAGCCCTAACATTGTACTTCTAAGCAAACGTCATGCCTGTGACTTTACTAATGTGTTATTTAGGCTATTGCATATTGATATAATGCGTACACTTCGTTTCTAAGTTGCTGTAAAGCGGTTACAAAATCAAAATTTCAGCTGTACATAACCTATACTGTTACGTAACACATCCTGTACGTTCGTAGTATTTTACCTGCAATCGTGATTCAGGATTGCGGAATTTCTACGACGCCCTATAATTCTCAGCTGAACATCCTGCATGTACTCTAAAATTTACTCTCATTGCAGTTACATTAGATATGTACTTCGGAAAAAATTATCCACAAAAACAAAGACGTTTTTGAGCTTTTTAATATTGATATAGCTGCAGTTCTAACCTGTACTTTTCCTATTTTGTTTATATATATATAGATATATATTTATATATGTTGATTATAGCCACCCTATAATCTGCTTTTGATTGTCACACTTCCAAGACAAAGTGACCAGTCCAATGAGCTATTATTTGACTACGTAGTGTTCTGTGTTCAGCCACTTAAGGACAGGACAATGGATAAGTATTGAACCAACCTCAGAGCTAGCTACAGTTTCTATTCTAAGATGGACGCTGTAGACAAGTACCCTCTGGCGTTAGCGAGTACAAATGAATGCTGGTATTTCACAGAGAAGGAGACATATCTCCCTAAAGAGGACAGCATGGCCTGAATGTGTGTAAACAACAGACACAAAACCAACAACCCTGTGTAGTAAACAAAGAGTTGTGTAAAATTATTATCGTGAATCGATCAATATGTAACACTCCTTGCTTACAACACTGACATTTGTAGCCTACAGATATACAATACATGTATAATTATTTATACAGAGACAGAGAGATAGAGACAGACGTATCTAATTGTAAATCAAAACAGAAATAGGAAAACGTGGAAAATAATTGTACATACTAAACTGTAGTTCACAAGTGTTTATCTGATAGACAGGATAAGACAATATGTTTGGTACATGACGTTGCAGACTTCTGACTTTGTAAGTCTTATACTTATGTTAGTGTTAAATAGGTCGTTTTTTTCTGTTTTACTTCCAATGAAAATTACGTTTTGCATTCGAAGATATATTTTGTGTCAGTTCGATCGTAAGCTTTGTATTTTTTCGGTCGTCTTAAGCACCAAGAGTAGGTGTTCCAGAAACATAAAACCACACCTCTGGACTACCAGTCATTCCACCCACAGGAATGAGACCGGATATACATTCAGCATGTACCACATGCGTGATGCAGTTCGTTCACACTGACAACCAGGTCAAACGTGATCATGCTTGGCCACCAGTGAACATTAACTTCGTATCGGTAATAAAATAATCGTCGATAGAACTATATCTCACAAATCTCTTATTTACCATATTATACAAGATGGCTGTACAGAACATTCAAGCATTTTACTTTTGTGCCCTAAATATGGCACATCGTGTCGTATGTGCAATGAAGGATAATATTACAATCCCTTTCGCTCAACGTTGTTCATTCGGTCGTATTTACCAGTCGAAGCAGATAAAGACACGGAAATCAACCAATGCTAGCAAATCCACACCAGCAGCTAAAATGGCGTCTTTCCATGGCAGACATGCCGAAGCAGGCAGCGCCTCCACAGCTCCACGCTGCCCTGATGACGTCATCGCAATGGGTAGCAAAATGGCGTCTCGTTTTCGTCCTCTCATGAGGGCGACCTTCAGAGGTACAAACAAGTGCACGTGACGCTTTTTACAGCGTGGAGATGCGGACGATGTTAGGCGACGTGGTAGCCGTGCTCGGAGTAACCACGATCGACTCGTTTTCAGACAGCGGGCTGGTAGGCGTCGGTAGAGTTACAATCGCCGTCGTTACTGTCGTCGTCGTGGCGTTTGGCCGGCTGTTGGGACTCGTGTTATACGTAGTCACGGTCGGGACGAGAGCGACGTTCACGTTTGGGCAAGGGTTGGAAGTAGGATTGGAGTTGGGATTGAGGTGCACATTCACATTCAAACTGGAGCGGGAGAATCTGTCTGAAGGGGCACGGTCCGGCGTCCGGTTCGGTACACGCACTTGAATATCATTCAATTCCTCTTCCTGGCCAGTATCGGAAGGTATCATTGCCCGGTTTTGCTAAATGAAAAAAAAAGAGTAAAAATTAACGAAATGGTACAAAGGGCATAAAGTGCAAAATGCTGCAAAAAGGTACTCTATGATGATCTTAGAAGAAGTGCAAATGAGTTCACTTAAACACAGAAGATATAAAAGTTACCAAAAATAGTATGAAGATTGTCATTATGATGTAAACTGCTTCACCATGTAGGTTCCATTATTAGTTTGCTAGGACCCTGAAATCTTTGATAAATTATTGCCAAAATATGCTAAAGTTTGGATTTTTGGATGTAATGCTACACGAAAAAAAAATGCTTAAAATCAGTGAACGAAGTATAAAAAGCAAACTACGTAAGACGTTTGTACTTATTAACCCAGATTTTAAGTGAGGCCTGGTTCCTGTTGTTTGGCTTCAGTGTTGCGTATACATTGTGCTGGTAGCAGGCTTTCACTGTGTTAGTGTCATGCGGCTTTACACACTCATAGTTTCTTTTTTTTTTGCGTTAATATCACTGGTTTTTATTAAATAAATATAGAAGCAAACCTGGCTATTGACGATTTTTATGTTGTACACCCGCTGCTTTACAACAGTGTGACAAAAAACGCGTAATAGCGAAAGACACCAAACTATTCTTTCAGGTCTTAACAATTATTGTGGACTAGCTGCTTTTATTTTGACTGTAACCATTTCTTGTTTTCTTCTGAAAAATACCTTAGGACTTAAGCCTTGATGCATCCTGTGCCTCGACATCCTGTGCCTGGATACGTCTAGGATGCTAAACCAGAATGCAGATAACCTGTTCAGTAGGACGGAAGATCTTGACAATAGTTACGTTCCAAAACAACAAATCGACAGTCAGCATTGAAGACTGACCTTTTGAAAATTAAGATACAATCGTATGAAATAGCAAATGGGAGTGGACTGGCTATGACACAGGACAGGTGGCAATACAGGCCAGGTATCTTCTGTCAGGCTGCGGCAGGCCAGGTTGTGATCTTTACCGTGACTTAATTACCACTCTGCCCCTGATAATAAGCTTGGTAAAACCTAATTCAGTAATCCAGTTTTGAGGAGCCCAAGTAACGTGATTCTGACCCCCCCCCAAAAAAAAAACACCAAGCAGAAGGATTATATTTATATTTTACACAGACTTCCATCCAAAACATAAAGGCACCTACGCCGGGTGTTACATCAGCAGTGGAGGAGA
>JAHWFP010057951.1:0-18872 GCA_023313725.1 Lithobius niger
AGTTGTGAGTCATTATTGAAGTTCGAGTATTTTCATAAATCATGAGTTGTACACTTCAATGTAAACGATCCTTTAGCTGTTTCCAATTACTTAAAACAAAATCAAAACTATGTAGAAAAAAAAAAAAAAAAGTCCAATTTTACCTGGTGAGGAGGTCAAAATATTATCGGTTTCTATTGCCTAAGGAAAATATACAATACCTGTAAATTTACTTTCATTCAATTCCTGATGCTGGGTTACCCTGGAGGAATCAAAACCCTTTGGATACGCCCAGCTCAAACACCCACCTGCGCATGCGCGGGTCCAGTACGCGCAGGCCCTCCATAAATGGTGTTACGGTGAAATCTGGCCATCTACTTTTCCTCTCGATTTGTCAGCCATGATGGAGACTCAAGAGGGGAGGTTGGGTGGGTATTTACAGGTAGTGTATATTTTCCTTAGGCAATAGAAACCAATTTTGATCTCCTCACCAGGTAAAATTTGGCTTTCTAGTTGCCAGCAGAAAATATCACTACCTGTAAATTTACTTGCATTTACAGTTGACCTCGTCAGTATAGGTGGCGGGTACCATCATGGTGGGTCCCCAAGGGTGAAAGCTGGATCCCATCGAGACAGATTTCAATAGATTGATGCGTGATAGCAATCTGTTACTGTTCTCGGCAGATTTGGTGCGTCAAAAAATCTGCGTAGGGTGGGAACAAGTTAATACCGAGGAAAGTTGGTTTGGATGTTCGAGGCGACTTTGATTCGTTCGTTGGAAGGGAGGAAGGGGGAACAAGTTTTATTTTTAAGAAGGGGCTTACCTTAATAAGGGAGTCGTTTAGGATGGAAGTCATCGATTGGAGTTTAAAGTGAGGTTTTCGAAGTCGGAGACCAGGGAGTGATACAACCCAAGTGGTGCAGGGATGGTCCATGGTTTGGCTGTGTGGTTTGATGGAAGGAAGTTCAATGAAGTTGAAAGCATTTGGGGGTGTTGATTTCAGTGTTGAAAGTTCACGTTCTTCATGTCACAGGTTGAGATTTGATGAATTTAGTTTGAGCGGATTAAATTTTTGCTGCCAAAGTTGAAAGGATGAAATTTCCATGGAATGTGCAGTCGTATGAGATCGGTGATTCAAAGTTTGAAGAGGTGGGATTACATGAAAGTGTTCATTCCCGTAAAAAAGACTCGAAATGGTTGGTTAGCATCGAGAAGATTTAAGGATGCGCGGTGAAAGAGAAATAATAGCCCTTGACACACGCACGACAGTCAATACAGGGAAGCTGTAGTGTGCGCCTGAGAGAAAGGCGCCTCATTTTCGGCTTGCTGGGAGTGAAAGTAGGGGCACTGTCAAATTGCCATAGTTGTCTGGCAATGTATTTAGGTTTCTTATTTGCCAGAACATCTTAACCTGATACTTTTGCATTATTACCTGGAGGTTTCTTCGGCTGGGTAGTCACCTGCTTGCATGCCTTATAAAAGCGAGAGCGTGGACGCTTCCGCCATTCATTTTCTCCAGAGGTGCCTACACGTCACCTCGGTTCCCTGCCTTCGTCGGAATTTGGATTTACCGAAGATGGCCGCCGCATCCGAAGCTTCTGCTGCTCCGCCGCCCACCCTCGTGCTCTTGCTCGTCCTTTCACCCTCGGTCAACGCTGGGTCTCTGCCGTAGACCTTGTCACCGACGGCCCGATCGTTCCTGCTACGTTCATCGACGCTCCTTTCATCGATGAAACTGCTCCAAACGAGTCACCGCTACAAGCTGGCCTACGGACTCCTCCTGCAACGCCGCTGGATCTTTCATCACTCCGTCAAGATCTCATTCTGGCTAGGAATACTACCGCGAGGCAAAGACAAATCTTCGCCGAGCTACCGCCGCATCTGGGCCGTTTCCAGCCCCCAACTCTCCGTTGGACCTGTCCTTAGATTCTTCCCGCAAAAACCACAGCGTTTCCCGCAGCGAAGTTCACCTCATCGTCCAACAGGCTTTACACAGGAAAACGAAAGACCACACGATGCCTCCACCAGATCATGTACGTCTCTTCTGCCCGCCACGCCTGCACCCGGGACTGGGTTGCGTCCACCACGTGTCATGAAAGCCACAAGCGTGCCCTCCCTTTTCATCTTCCAGAACTACTAAGAAACGAAAGACCGCCTCGCCGCCGGCAGCTTCGCGTCCTCCTCCCGCAAACGCGCCCCCGGCCCCGGCAACCAGCTTTCATTTACCTTCCAACACCAGGGAAAGGATCCACTTCACGGACGATTCGACTGACGACCCGACCATCCCGTTGGCATCGCTTTTGAAAACAGTTGAAGTAACTGTTCCAGACTGTTTTCTTTTCAAACCATCACAGACGAATAACGCTCCCGTTATCAACAGAGGACTGAAAACTGGCTTCGGTTTCGCTCTGCGCGACAAGGACTCAAACCCCGGAATCTCCTGGGTCAACCGATTACCCTTTTAACCTGCCTTTATGAAATGAAGGCTCTCTTCCCGGGAAAGGTGACCCCCTGATCCTCGATAAACAGCCTCCGGCTCCCCGTCCCTGCCGTAAAAAGAACTCATCAGCACCCCCCCCCCCCCCCCGATGATCTCGCCCTGATGATCCTCCCTTCGTCAAGCTTCATTATCTAGAGTCATACTGGTACCAACAAACCTCCACCCTGACGACGGAAAATGTATCCGTCCTCTCCTGATGCCTACTGCACCAAAGCCGTCCTTTCACCACCACAAGCTCTTTCACCTGACCTCTCCATTGAAGGCAAACGTCGACCTTTCACACCATGAGCCCTTTCACCAGGTCCCTCCAATGAAAACAAAGATCGTCAGAAAACTCCGTCCTTTCACTTCCACAAGCCCTTTCACCAGGTCTCTCCAATGAAAGCAAAGATCATCATTGAACGCCGTCCTTTCACCACCACGACCTCTTTCACCAGGTTGGTCTCTCGCTGACCTCGTTACCGACTGTCCTTGCCAGCTAGCCCCTTTCATCACAATGGCGATCAAGTCCTCCGCACCCTTTGTCTTTTCGTTACAACTAGTCCCACCCACAGCCAACCGCCGCATGTTCATGGTCCTGCCATCTTCTACCATCCGACGGCCCCTTCTTCAGGGAGACGGTCAAGACCACCGTAGCCTCCACAGACCTGCTCACAGTCAACCACCGAACGCCACGGTCCTCCCACCCCAGACAGCCGATGGCCCATTCATCAGAAAAATGGTCAAGACTACCAAAACTACCGTCCTTTCGTCACATCTCATCCTGTCACCTGCAGCTCAAATCATTGTTCAACAACAACAACCAAGAGCTCCCTCGAAGATCCACCAACTCGGAGGTCCTCTCCCCGCACTTTACAACCATCGCTGCCCACCACGAGGGCTCTTACCATCAACAAAGCCACCCGTGAAATTAGCGTCAACCACGGTTATTACCAACACCGTCGAAAGACTCTCGCCACCCCAATCGACAAGCCGTTTCCAACAATGTTAATTCAAAAAGAAAAGACAGCATTTCACACGAAAAGTTCTCCCGGGATCCAGGCCTCACCCCAACAAACACCATCCATCAAGGCACACTACGACCACACCACTTTTGACCAGGTTCCAGACCAAAATTGTCACAGCTATACAACCGACATGCATTCCGGTTTCGATTGACTCCAACAACGAAGGAATTCGCGGCCACACATCCTTTCATCATGAACGATGTCTCGGTCTCGTGACATCATCAAGACTTCATTACATGGATACAGTCTCTCAAAACTTTAAATTGAGCCAGCTAATTTACACTGAGGCTCGTCTCGAACTTAAATCAACACTTGCTATCCACACTGATGTTCACCTTATTCATGGCCAGAACCCACAACTTTGAATAAAGAGTGAAGTTAGAAGCCGTTCACACCTCTCACTGCTGTCCTGTCCAAGCCTGACCCACACTTCTCGAACGAATTCAAGACAACAGTGCTGTTCAGGCTGCCGCTCGTCTCACTCAATGTTAAAACCAACTCTGAATGAAGACTTAAACGGACGCTGTTTACCCTCCCTACTACTCGCCTCATTTGTGACCAAACCCACGTCTCGAGGACAAGAGCCCAAACAGATGACGTTTTCACTTCTAACAGATTGTCTCGGCCTCAACCATCCCCACGTCTCCAACAAAATCAAATCAAAGGTTACAACTCACACCAACACTCGTCTCAAACTTACCTTAACTCAAGTTTGAGTGAAGTGTAAAACTGATGACGCTGTCACCTCTTCCAGCATCACCACCATGGCTTACCCAACGTTTCAAATGAAGATTGAGACAACCACACTGACGCTCACCCCATTCGTTTCTCTCCACTGGACCCAGGAAACTGTTGACTTGCGAATCTGACAGCCAGCCTATGCTGTGGTAAACTCCAGGCTCTCTGGGCCAACCCGGCCTACTGCATCGTCAGACCAAGTTTTTCCTCTGAAATCCTCCACCCAAGTTCAACGTTCAGAGCAAAACGCAAACTATTTGTGCTGTCCAACCCCCGCCTTCTCGGTCCTATTCATCAGGGGATTGAAACCTGAACGCCCTTTTATAGTGTCACAGCACAACGCTCTTTCCACCCGTACTCAACACGACGACACCTGCATAGGAAGAAAACCAACTCTTCCTTCCAATCGACTCCCGATCCAACGAAATCTCCACTACGTTGGTATCTCGCCGGCTCAAAGACAAACGAAGCATCTAACACAGCACGAGCAAGAATGGGAGTGTGACGACACATGAAGTCAGAACAATCTCCACATCATGGGCCCACCACAACGCCACCCTAATCGAAGAGATGCTGGCAGCAGCATCCTGACGTCACCATTCAACCTTCATCTCATATTATCCAAGGGATATGTCGAGAAAAGGTCAAAGACCACACCGGCTGGGACCATTCGTCACAGCCTGAACCATGGTCAAGCCCCCTTAAGCACTCAGAACGAAGCAGAAGCAAGCCATCCACCAGATGGAAGCAAGACCCACATCCCTGCGAAAAAGATCCAAATTCCTGTTTCCTCGCTGTTCTGAAGAAAGTGTGAAATTTCTTTCGTAAATTTGTTGGGGGAAAAGCCTGCTTGCAGGCCAGGGCGCCAGTCAGAGCGGTGCCCGCCAACTGACTTTGACGAGGTCTCCTGTTAATGCAAAATTAACAGGTTAAGACGTTTTGGCAAATAAGAAACAACATTTTGCCGGCCCTCAGCCCGGCCGACTAAAATCGGTTTCTTTTTGCCTAAAACATACTTAACCTGTAAGTAAGTATGTAGTTAACCTGTAGTAAGTAACCCGCCCTGCCTCCCCTCTCGAGTCACCGCCTGACACATTGAGAGGAAAATAAATGCCGGAAGCGTCCACGCTCTCGCTTTTATAAGGGAGGACTGCGCCGCGCATGCGCAGTGGGGCATGCAAGCAGGCGACTACACAGCCGAAGAAACCTCCAGGGGAACATTCCATTTGGGACATGTACTGCAAAATTAACAGGTTAAGTATGTTTTAGGCAAAAAGAAACTATTTTTAGCCGGGCGGGCTGACGGCCGGCAAAATGTTCTTTCTTTTGGCATGGCTTGATTGGCTCGAATCAACTCCTGCGAGATGGCAGCATGTTCCTGCGGCCGAGTTCCGGAAGGACGTGGGGGGAGGGGGGGTATGATGTGATCTGTCTTAGAAGGTTTAGGTTGGCATTGAAAGACATGTGGACCAAAACGTACTTGAAGTGGTGGTTGTGATTCAATCGTTTGGTTGCCACAGTGTGTGTGTTGCATGGTTTCCGACTCGGTGGTATGGGTGCCACGGTTTGTGCGCTGCACGGGCTTTTTTTTACTGGTGGTTGGGGCTTATGGATCATGAAGATGGGTCTTCTGGCAGTGAAGGGAAGGGGTGTAAACGTCGTCAAAATTTTGCATCGGCTAATTCCACACGTTTTCTGAGACTGTTGTTGCTTGACAATAGGTTGGCAATATTGATTTTTTGTGAGGCGATGATTTTGTCAGCGTTTGAAAGTTTCTTCTTGAAGAAGGAAAATTCCTTGGCTGCAGGAGCACAGTTCTTTTTGAGATGGTAGAGTTCTTTTTTTTATTCAAGTCCAACTTGTGACGGAGAACGTTTTGTAGAAAGGTTTTGCTCCTGAACTTTGGTGAGATTGACGGTTTGGTGAGGCAGCAATCCAGACCAAACGGTGAGTCTTGATGGGTCAAATTCGGCATGGGGTTGGTTGGAGGTTGAGTGGAGCTGGTTCGGTTGAATTGGGTGCGTCGTCAGACGTAGGGTTCCCAATTGAGCACAGTGTGGAAGGATTTGAGGCCAGAGCAGTTGATGAAATGGTTGTTGCTCAGAGTCTGGTTTAGGGTTTGGAACGGGTGAAAGTAGCGTAGAAGCTGAGCACGAGGAACAAGTTTATGCTGAAACGGGCGCACCTGATTTCTTCCGCATGGGGATTGACCAGGATTTGGAGGCTCTAATCTGGGCCCTCTGTTCTCTGATTTGTCTCTTGAACGGATGGCAGCGGTCACATTTTTCTTGCAGATGAGGGGCCAATCTTCAGATTTGATGGGAAGGCAGATTGAGCACGGATCAGTTTCGTTCTTGCATTGGCGATGATGCTGGCAAGCTGTGTGGGAATCATATCTTTTCATGTTTGAAACTATGGCCGCACAAATGCAAACATCAGGTTTCCAGACTTTTGTAGGATCCCATCTGCGACTCAATGCTGAATAAGTCTTTTCACCACGAATGCTAGCCATAGTGCGAGGGGACGGGTTGCACGGTATGCAGGAACGCGGAAGGTGGGAGGGTTCCAGGTAGAGCAAGACCACCGCGCGGGAAAAGACATGGGTTTCGAGAGAGGGAAAAACCTGATTATGCAGTTAGGTGGGTGGAGGTAGAATGGGAAAAAATCACGATTTACAAAAAAAAATGAATTTTTTTTTGTTAAATTGATTTTACACACAACATTTTTTATTTTCGCAAAGAATTGTACGTATACCAAGTAAGTTGTTTTTGTATACAACATTTGAACATTGAATTGGAGGGTTACAAATCATTAAAAACATTTTGATGGCCCTCGGCCCGGCTGGCTAAAAATAGTTTCATTTTTGCCTAAAACATACTTAACCCTCTGGGCCCTAAGATTTTCTGTTCTTAACTCAAACGTATATAATGTAAAGCCGATATATCGGCTTCTAGGGCCCAGAGGGTTAACCTGATAATTTTGCATTACATTGTCCCCAATGTGATGTTTCCCTGGAGGTTTTTCGGTTGCGTATAGCCGCCTGCTTGCATGTCCCCACTGCGCCTGCGCGGCGCAGTCCTCCTCTATATAAGTGGGAGCATGGCCCATTTCGGCATTTATTTTCCTCTCGATCTGTCAGGCAGTGACTCGAGAGGGGAGGCAGGGCGGGCCCTTGGTTAAGTATGTTTTAGGCAAAAAAGAAACCATTTTTAGCAGGCCGGGCCGAGGGCCAACAAAATGTTCTTTCTTGTTTGCCAAAACATATTAACCTGATAATTTTGCATTATTAGCTGACCTCGTTAGACGTGGTGGCGGGCCCCGATCTGACGGGGCGCCGCGGGGTGCAAGCAGGCATTCCCCACGAAACTTTTTATACTAGAAAAAATTTGCACTTTATTTAGAACATTGTGGTGAAAACAGGAAGTTGGGTATCTTTCGTGGTTACCCTGAAAAGGACCGTTGTTTGAGGATCTTGCTTCCTTCTATGGCTGGCTTCTACTTCGTTCTGAATATGCTTAAGGGGGACTGACTACAGTTCTGGCTGCAACGATTGGTCCCAGTCGGTGTAGCCCTTCTTCTCTTGACATATTCCTCAGGTAGTGGGAGGTGAATGTCGTTGCGTGACGCCAGGAAGCTGCTTGAAGAATGAGGATGAAGAGGCTTTGGCTTTCTTTGGCTTTCTGTAATACTTGTGGGAGGAGTTTGAATGGTGGGAACAGGTATGAGTAGAGGTTGTGCCACAGGAATATCAGGGCATCGACTGCTATTGCTTGGTCGTCCGGAATCGGGCTGATGTAAAGGGGAAGTCTGGCATTGTGCCTCGTGGCGAATAGGTCTAACATTGGAGTTCCCCATGTCCTGAAGAGATATTCGCAGATTGATTTCTTGAGGCACCATTCCTTTGCTGGGGTTGATCAGCGAGAAAGGGAGTCTGCAATTACGTTCCTGTTCCCTAGAATGTGAAGGGGAAGGAGTGTAATGTTGTTCGAGATGCAGAAGTTGAGAATTTCGGAGGTTAGATTGTGGAGCGGACTGGATTTGGTTCCGCCTACTTTCCTTATGTAAGCCAGGGCTGTGGTATAGTCGGCTTGTACTTGAATCACCTGGTTTCTGATATGTGGCAAGAAGTGATGTAAGGCTAGTTGGATTGCGCGGAGTTCTAGGAAATTGATGTGGTGGTGTTTGTCCTCTTGCCAAGACCCTGAGATTTCCATATTGTTCATGTGGGCTCCCCAGCTGTAGTTCGAGGCATCAGTGAAGACGTGATGGTTGGGGGATGGTTCGTGAAGTGGTACCGTCTTGGTTAGGTTAGTCACATCTGACCACCAGAGGAGGCTTTCTCGGGGAAAATCTTCGTGAAAGGGGAATTGCTGGTCTGGGTTGAGGTGTGGGTTTGACCAGTCGTCGATCTGATGGTGGTGAAAAGGTCTTACCATCCAGCGTCCATATGGTAGTAGATTTGCCGTTGAGTCCATTTTCCCGATTAGGGAGTTCAGCTCTCGAAGAGAAAAGGTTTCTTGTTTTAGAAAACGGCGACAGTGATGCAGAAGGTCTTGGATTCTTTCGAGAGAAGCTGAGATTGTGGCCGATGAAAGATTGAATGAGGCGCCAAGAAAGGTGAAGCTCCGTTGAGGAGTGAGGCGTGATTTGGATTGGTGTAAACCAATCCAAATCACGCCTTACTCCTCAACGGAGCCCAGCTGGTTCAGCAGGTGGATTGTTTGATCCCTGTTTTGTTTGAGTCGGAAAGGGACCTGATTGTGAAGGGCCCAGTCGTCAAGGTATGCGCTTGCTTGAATTTGATTTTGGTGTAGGTGGCCTAGAATTGGTTTTAGAACCATGGTGAAAATTCTTGGTGCAGCGTTCAAGCCGAAGAGCAGACAGCGGAATTCGAAGACTTTAGTGCATTGCCATAGGGGGGTCCCGTGTGCAGTTTAATGAAGCAAACAAATAAGTTGGATAATCTTATTCTACACCATGCCAGCTTCCATTTCCACCATGGTGTCATCCTCGTATGCAACCGGAAGTGGCGATATGACGTCATCAAAATGGCCGCCGACATTGGTTAAATAAACACTTATATGTCTGCAACCACTTGACCGATTTACTTTTTCTATAGCTCGTTTTAAAGCTATTAAGATGCACTACCGTTAACGTCCTACGAGTCAATATCAAAAATGCAAAGGATTTCACGGTACATGCTCGCAAACATAAAAATACCTGATTTTTTACTCAAATTTCTATGCTTAGTTGGAAATAACGGCCAAACAACGAGACGGACGCATTGCTTTGATGGGAATTAGATTATAGTAAATTCTGTAAGCTTTAAAATAAGCTATGGAAATTGAAAATCGGTTGAATGGCTCCCGAAATATCAACGCTGAGGCGAACGCATTTCACTAGGATGCTGCCATTCTGATGCAGATACAGCTAGTGGCAGTAAGGATAACTTCCGCAGTTTGTCGTTAGGAGGCGCTTATAAAACGACGTTTGAACATTGTTCACCGGCATATACGTCGTACATCATCTTGTGAGGCAAGATTAAGATAAACTTTGATAACAATCATGTTGTAATCATAATCTTATCCAGTATCAGAGTAAAGCGTTCAGAACTAACACTAGTGTCGGTATTCACAATAATAGTAAATTGGCCTTCAAACAATGGTGTGATTAGGTTTACTGTTTTCTCATTTCTTAGTTGGAATCTAGTATGGAGTTTGCCAAATAAGAACGCTCACCATATGCAATACCTATAAGACTTACAACAAAAATTATGAATTGTGTTCAATTTGTCAAGAATTAAAAAATGAACAGCTAGTAATTAATCCCAAGCCTGGCAGTTTAGTGAAGGTTCTAACTTGTATTCGTGAGTTGTCTGACTTTGATTACGGGTTGTATCCTTGGAAGAGAAGAATCACAATCAGAATGTGTTTATTGCGTATTGGCCCGTAGCCATGCACCCTAAGAGAAGACGATTAGACAATGACAATGCATAAAGTTTGATCCTAAACAATGCAACTTGGCACCTGCCCTGTTATAAGGCAACAACAAACAAAACAATTCAAGCTCGTGCACGTGAAAGTTATAACAGAAAAGTACAGTTGCAAATAATTCTCCCTCTGTTAGCAATTCGGCACGTATTACATGTTCGGCTGTGCCAGCAAAAAACAAAAACGACGCGAAAAATTGTTTCTTTTGTGACAAAGAGGGCTCCGAAAATAATACATTATGTAAGGTTTAAACTAAATCTGCCTGCTCTCATTTAAAGGCAGTCATTTAGGTTAGCAATTCAGACAATCTAAAGATCCGTCTTAATGGAGCTGCAGACAATGAGGACGCCATCGCTATGAGTCTTCATTATCATAAGAACTGTTGGACACTGCAAGTTAACAATGTAGTGAGAAAAAACAGTACAAAAACAGCTGAAGTTAACCCATAATCAACTGCCGAAACAGCTTCCATTGTTGCATTCATGAGTATTCTTGGTGCCTACCTTGGGGAAGGGAAAATTACCGATATGGGAACGTTATACATGACGCAGAGAACATATGCCAACGAAATGGTGTACAGGAACCTATTTACTACCGGCAGCATCTACGAGAGTTTATTGCTGTAGATATACCTGATGTTGAATTTAGTAAAGCAAAGAGACTAAAATGAGCCTGACCGTGTTCACTTGAAAACTGTGAGAGAAGCTGCTGTTCATTACTTGGAAGATGAATTGAAGACACTTTACAAGAATTGAAAACACTTTACAAAGCAGCAGCAATACTGCGACGACGTGCTGAAAAGGCTTGAAAATAGGAGTTCAGTGGATCACTAACAGAAGAAATCAATGGCATAATCAGTGTAAAGTTATCCATTTTCGTGTATTGGATTGTTCACGGACGTGCGGCAATTACCAGCAACACACCTTAGAACAGTTTGATAATGAAGTTAACACAGCGACAGACTCTCATATGTATACACTAGCGGAGTCGCTCGCTTCTCTCGCTCATTCCGTGTCGTCTCGCTCCTCTCCCCTCCCCCCGTCTCACTCCCCCCCCCCCTCATTTAATTTGCTGGTCGGTCGGTAGATGGCATCGTATGTTCGGGCTGCTGTCCGTTGCGTTCCGGGCGCAGCTACTATCTCAGCGGGCCTTGGCTGCTACACTTATAATTTTCCGTTCCGTCGGTAGAAGGCGGAGATGGCATCGTATGTCCTGCTTGCTGCTGCACTGCAGAAGGCTGCTGCATCTGGCGGCGTTGCGGATCTTGTGTAATTATATGTATATATATATATATGTATATATATATAGATATCAAACAAACAATTGTTAAAGGCAAACAATACTACTGTATTACGTCATTGCCGGGATTTCTCTAGACCTGTAGCAGTAGGACTTTCGGTACATTACAAAAACAGAAGTGCATTACTGGTTAATTTGCTCCAAAATTATGGGTGTTCCGTAGCATACCGCAAGATTCTTAGAATTGAGACGGAACTGGCTGCAGCTGTGATAAAGAAAATGGATGAGAATGATGGTGTGTTCGTACCATCTGGCTTGGTAAAGGGTCGTTTTGTGTTTCGCTCTTGACTATATGATAATGTAGATTCATCGTAATGGTGTCCTCATTGTCTACAGCTGCATTAAGACGGATCTTTAGATTTTCTGAATTGCTAACTTCAATGGCTGCCTTTAAATGAGCGCAGGCAGTTTTAGTTTCAACCTTACGTAATGTGTTATTTTCGGAGCCTTCTTGTTTCTTTTGTGACAAATTTTTCTCGTCGTTTTAGTTTTTTGCTGGAAGAGCCGAACGTGTAATACGCGCCGAATTGATAACAGAGAGAGGATTATTTGCAACTGTACTTTTCTGTTATACATGGCTATGGGCCAATACCCAATAAACACATTCTGATTGTGATTCTTCTCTTCCAAGGATACAATCCGTAATCACAGTCAGACGACTCACGAATACAAGTTAAAACGTTCACTAAACTGCCAGTCTTGGGATTAATTACTAGCTGTTCAATATTTTAATTTTTGACAAATTAAACACAATTCATAATTTTTGTTGTAAGTCTTATAGGTATTGCATATGGTGAGCGTTCTTATTTGGCAAACTCCATACTAGATTCCAACTATGAAATGAGAAAACAATAAGCCTAAGCCTAATAATAAGCCTAATCACACCCTTGTTTGAAGGGCAATTTACTGTTATTGTGAATAACGACACAATTATTATTATACAATTATCGTGAATACTGAACGCTTTACTCTGATCTGCATATGCTTACGAGTACAACACGATTGTTATCAAAGTTTATCTTGCCTCAGAAGATGATGTACGACGTATATGCCGGCGGACAATGTTCAAACGTCGTATTATAAGCGCCGCCTAACGGCAAACTACGGAAGTTATCCTTACTGCCACTAGCTGCATCAGCATCAGAATGGCAGCATCCTAATGAAATGCGTTCACCTCAGTGTTCATATTTTGGGAACCATTCAACCGATTTTTAATTACCATAGCTTATTTTAAAGCTAACAGAACTTACTATAATCTAATTCCCATGAAAGCAATACACCCGTCTCGTTGTTTGGCCATTATTTCCAACTAATCATACAAATTTGAGTAAAAAATCAGGTATTTTTATGTTTGCGAGCCGATACCGTGAAATCCTTGGCATTTTTGGTATTGACTCGTAGGACTTTAACGGTAGTGCATCTCAATAGCTTTAAAACGAGCTATAGAAAAAGTAAATCGGTCAAGTGGTTGCAGATATATAAGTGTTTATTTAACCAATGTCGGCGGCCATTTTGATGACGTCATATCGCCACTTCCGGTTGCATACGAGGATGACACCATGGTGCAAAAAAAACCTGGCATGGTGTAGAACAAGATTATCCAACTTATTTGTTTGCTTCATTAAACTGCACACGGAACCGTTTTTTCTGCCCTATGGCAATGCACTACTTGGTCGTTGTAGATGAACCGGAAGTACTTTGTTGAGGATGGGTGAAGAGGAACGTGGAGGTATGCTTCCTCTAGGTCGATGGAGATTGTCCAGTCATTTTGTCTGAAGGGGTGGCGAATGGTTTCCAGTGTTTCCATCTTGAAATGGGGGTTGTTGATGAATTTGTCCAGTGGTTTTATGTTGAAGATGAGCCTTTGGCCTCCTGTTTTCATTGGTCGGGTGAAAATGGTGCTGTAAAACCCGGGTCCTGGGTTGTGGCGTTTGCGAATTGCTCTTTTCGCGACAACGAGGACGATCTCGGACGAAAGGGATTCTGAAGTTGGTGATTTGAAGTTTTTGGAGGAGTTTTTGCTAAAGGTGGGTCTGTACGCAGATTTTCAAGCCTAACCCCATGTCCGTGAGACCTCTGTGAGCGGCGCTATTAAGGAACGTTGGCAAAAACCCTTTTTGATCATTGACAGGATGTCCGTGTTGCGAGTAAGCCTTTTCCATGCCAGGTAAAAGTGGCGAAGTCTCGCCCCGATCGGAAAGCAGGAATCCTGGGGTAGTCATTGTTTCCGGTGGGAACTGCGGCCGCCGGGCGATGAGTAATGGCTGAGGCGTCGGGCACTGCGGCACGTTTCTGAAGGCTTTGTTGGTTGGGACGGAAGCATGGTTGTTGATCAGGCCGAAAGGGCTGGTTCTTTTGCGTGGCTGGGTTGTCGTTCCGTGGAGCCTTAGTGAAAGTGGATGGTTTATTCCAGTCTTCGGATGGGGTTCGTTGTTTATTTGTTTTGTAAGGACGAAAAGAGGACTTGTCTTGACGAAAAGGCTTGGGTTTGCGGGAGATGTCCAAATGAGGCGCCAAGGTTGGAATTAGGCCCCGGAACAGGGTGTTTGAATCCTGAAGCGGCTGGTTCCTGAGTCGGTGTCTTGTTGATTCGTTCAAGTTGTTTGCAGATTTGAGGGCTGCTTCTCTCAGCAATAGTGTGTTGTTGAATAATGCTCGAGTTGCCCAATTTAATAAATGGTAAGTCACAAAACTTGCTTTTTGAAAAAGTTGTGTGATGAGCGAGGAAAGGTTGCGAATTTCTTCGGGGCTGGCGTCGGCCGAGAGTTTCTTGCATAGTGCGTTAACTGCGGTGTTTAAAACATCGACTTGGGAAGCTGCACGTAGGCTCAAGCGTAGGCACTTGTCGTTGTCATATACGACGAAAGAGGGGATCTCAATTCGTTTGGGGATGGTGAAGAGGTGAGAGCAGACCCGAAAACCATCTTAACTTGTCTGCAAAGGAACTCGTATTTGGGGTAAGTATCAAAATTTTTCGGGTTGGAAGCACCGTCGCCAAAAGGACAGAAAAAACATAACTCCCGGCGGGGTCGGGGGGGGGGGGGGGGCTGGTTGTTCCGTGTCCAGTTGTAAGGGTTCCCCCTTGCCTAAAAGAGAGCCGCCGTTTCGGAGAAGGCAAGTGAGGAGTGTCGTTGATTGGCCTAAAAGGTTGCGGGGTCTGGCATCTTTGTCGCGAAGGGCAAAACCAACGCCGGTCTTGAGGCCACGGTTGATTACCGGAGCGTCGGCAGATTGAGAAGGCTTGTAAAGGAAACAGTCTGGGAAAGTCTCTTCTACTGTCTTGAGTAGAGATGTAAGAGGAATGGTTGGGTCTTCTGTGTTGTCGTACGAAAACTGTATGTGTTTGGAGGCGGTTGGTTCGGCGAGAGGTACAACGGCAGCCAGTGCGTTAACCGTGGCCGGAGGGGTGGAAAGTCTGCGGTCCTTGACTTGCTGTGCGGGAGCGGGAGGGTGGCGTTTGCGGCTGTCGTGGCTGATTGTCGAAGCGACCCAGTCTTGGGTGTTGTTCCGACGTACAGACCTTTTTCCGAGACGTTTGGGGCAAATTACCACGGAGGCGGAGTGACAAGTGCAGGAATGCTCTTGAAAGTTGGACAGAAGCTTTGACTGATTATAGAAAGAATTTGTGAATTCGAAGTTATTTTCTGCCAAGTTGGTAAGAAATGACGTAGAAGACCACCAACTGGAAAAGAAAGGTGTGGGTTCATGTCATTAGTTATTAACTTGTTATGAGACTTGCTCCTAGAGTTGCTGACAGATTAGTAAAGATTTCATTGGTCGGGTGGTTAACTTTTTTACGGAAGGTACAGAAAATCGGTCAAAGTGTCGGGGCTCAAAAACTAGCCGTCTAAACACCATGAAACTCGGTGTCAGGCTAGCCCTAGTCCCTCGGCGTTTGTTACTCCTGCCTCTTCCTCGATTTGATGATTTGCCACAAGGACTGATCATTGGAGGTTGAATAAGACTCATCATAGTTGGATGGATTCCTCGGCTTATTCCAATTTTCCTTGTAGCCTTGCTTGTTGAAAGGTTTGTTGGAAGAATGCCTGTAATAGGGCTTTGATTGCTGTTTCAGCTTGTTTTCTTTTGGTTTGCCGGAGACTTCAAGATGCGGAGCTAGCTTCGGAATTAATCCTCGGAAAGAGTGTCAGCTTCATGGATGGGTTGGTTACATAGCTCGTGTTTGGTCGAGTCATTTAAGTTTGATGCGGAATTAAGGAAGAGGAAGAAGAATTGAGTTGAAGAGAACCTTTGTTAGCCAATTCACGGAATGGAAGGTGGCAAAACAAGCCTTCTTGAAAACTTTATTAACAAGAAAAAGACGTTTGGCTTCGATACGGTCCGATTCGAGATGTCTTTCACACACAGCATTAGCGGCGGTGTTAAGGACGTCAACGTGGGAAGCAGCCCGAAGGCCAAGACATAAATCTTGTCTTTCAAAACAGAGAATTGGACTTCAACTTTTTTCTGAATTTGCATGCTTGTTCCAAAATCCATTTTGGCTTCAGCGGCTAAGAACTCAGACTGAGCGTAGGTTTCAAAATGCCTAGGGTTGGCAAAGCCATCATCAAGTGGCTTAAAAAGAACATTTTGCCGGCCCCCAGTCCGGCCGGCTAAAAATGGTTTCCTTGTGCCTAAAACATACTTAACCTGATAATTTAGCATTACATTCCTCGAATGTGATTGTTCCCCTGGAGGTTTCTTCCGGTGCGCAGCCGCCTGCTTGCATATCCCCTACCGCGCATGCGCGTCGTAGTCCTCCCTTATAAAAGCGACAGCGCGCACGCTATCGGCATTCATTTTACTCTCAATATGTCAGGCGGTGACTTAAGAGGGGGAGGCAGGGCGGGAGTAGGTTAAGTATGTTTTAGGCACAAAGAAACCATTTTTAGCCGGCCGGACTGGAGGCCGGCAAAATGTTCTTTCTTTGTTGCCAAAACATCTTAACCTGATAATTTAGCATTATCAGGTTGACCTCGTCAAGTTTGGTGGCGGGCACCGTCCTGACGAGCGTCCCGGGATGCAAGCAGGCTTTCCCCCCAAAAAAAGGTTTTTTTATCTGAAAGAGAAAAATTTTCGCACTTTATTCAGAACAAGTGATAGCAGGGACTTGGGTCTCTTTCGTAGGATTTGGTGGCCCTGAAAAGGACCGTTGTTTGGATCTTGCTTCCTTCTGGGTGGCTTGCTTCCTTCTGGGTGGCTTGCTTCCTTCATGGATGGCTTGCTTCTGTGTTCTGAGTGCTTAATGGGTGGTTGACCACAGTTCTGGCTGCGACGATCGGTCCCAGCCGGTGTAGTCCAGATTCTTCTCTTGACATGTCCCTCAGGTAGTGGGAGGTGAAGGTTGTTTGATGGCGCCAGGACGCTGCTGCCAAGATATCTTCTATTGGGATGGCGTTGTGGTGGGCCCATGATGTGGAGACAGCTCTCACTTCGTGTGCCGTCACTCTCATGCTCTCATTCGGAGTTTTTTCGTAGGCTGCTTCGATTGTTTCCTTAATCCATCTTGAAACCATGGCAGCTGATGTTTCACCAGATTGGGGGTCGACTGGGAGAAAGAGTTGGTTTCTTCCTCGGCGGATGTCTTCATGACGTGTCCGGGCTAAGTAGAAGCGTAAGGCTCTGACTGGACAGAGAAGGCGTTCCGGTTCGTTTCCAACTAGGGTGGATAGAGCTGGAAAGGTGATTGGTTTCGGTGGTTCCGAAGGTTTCTGTGTTTTAGCTCTGAATGTTGACCTTGAATATAGGGTGACAGAAGAGAAGTTGGGGCAGAAGATGCAGTATGCAGGATCTGCTGAGAAGGCTTGGATTTCTGAACAACGAAGGCTGGCAGCTAGTGTGACGAGAAAGACTGTCTTGCGGGTCATGAGATGAAGGGAGGTGTCCTGTAAAGGTTCATATGGTTCGCCCATTAGTGACTGGAGAACGAGTGAAAGGTCCCAGTCTGTTATTGATCTTCTGGTGGTGGGTCTTTCGTTTTCGTATGAACGAAGAAGGGCTGAAATTCTGTAGTCGTCAAGTAAGTTCGTGTTGTTGGCGGCTTTGGAGACAGTGTTTAAGGCAGAATGGTAGACTAGGATTGTAGAGCCTTTGAGTTTGTCGATGTTAAACAGGTCTCCGAAGAAGTTTAGGAGGGTGGGAAGAGGTGGGTTGACAGGATTAACTTGTTTTGTGATACACCAACGAATCCATTTTGACCAGTGGCTGTCATACATCCGGTTAGTGGAGTCTCTTGTTGCCTTTGAGGCGATGCGTTCGGCCTCTTCTTGATGAATTCCAGCCTTTTTAACCCTTAAATGCATGAATTAATTTCTGATACTTTTTTTTTAAGGACCATATGATAGTTGGGTCAGTCGGGGGATTCGAACCAGCATTTGCAGGGTTTGGAGACGAGGACGCTGACCACTAGGCTGTTGCTGCTCGCTTTGCTCGGGGACCCCTCACAAAGCTTGCAGCGCGAGTTGGGACTTACTTTTTTCGCGTTTAGTCAGCTGTTGCCTGCAGGCAACTGTATGCAACATAGGGTTAAGGAGTTTGATAATAGTAGCCACCCATGTAAGTTGAGGGTGGACACGTTCGGGTGTAGCTTTGTTCTTTTCTGTTGGGATAGAAGATCTGGTTGAGGAGGTAGACTTCTTGGAATGTCGACTAGAAGTTCTAGAAGGAGTGGGAACCATGCTGCCGATGGCCAGAGGGGAGCTATTAGAATGAACAGGCTGCGACTTTCCTCTATTTTCCGAAGTACTTGCGGAAGTAGTTTGAAGGGTGGGAATAGGTAGGCGAACAGGTTGTGCCATGGGAACGTGAGGGCGTCTACTGCTACTGCCGAGTCGTCCGGGATCGGACTGATGTAGTGGGGAAGCCTGGCATTGTGCCTCGTGGTGAACAGGTCTATCATTGGAGTCCCCCAGATGGTGAAGAGAGATTCGCAGATGGATTTCTTGAGGCACCATTCGCCTGTCGGAGGTTTCTGGCGTGATAGGGAGTCGGCAATCACATTCCTGTTGCCTGGGATATGGAGAGGAAGGAGTGTGATGTTGTGCGGAATGCAGAGGTTGAAGATTTCTGAAGTTAGGTGGTGGAGAGATCTGGATTTTGTTCCTCCTTCTTTCTTTATGTAGGCCAGAGCAGTCGTGTTGTCGGACTGGATTTGTATAGTCTTGTTCCTGATTTTGGGAAGGAAATGATGTAGGGCGAGTACGATTGCTCGGAGCTCGAGGTGGTTGATGTGATCCGTGCATGATGGCGGCCAAAGGCCGGAGGCTTCTTGTGTTCCCAGGTGAGCACCCCGGCCCGTTTTTGAAGCGTCCGTGAAGATGAGAATCTCGGGATGTGGTTCGTGGAGAGGTTGTGTCTTC